>ML779597.1:0-14237 GCA_009831015.1 Picea engelmannii
AAAAATAAGGTTTATATATTTCCTATGTTAAACATTACCATTTGTACAAAAATTTCGAAGTCAACTAACAACTAATTGAAAGTCAGCGATGAACTCATCGCTATAGTCCCTGCCCTTGGCCTTCCGGCAGGGACTAATAATAAGATCATTATCAAATCATCCATGATAAATAAGATCATTATCAAATCATCCACGTGAAACCAAATTATACTTGTGAGTAAAATATAATGGTAAGTTGATTATCAGTTATTCAGAATAGGAGGAAAAAAATGGACACCTATGACTTCAAATCTACAATCATCAAATTGATGGTGTAAATGATTACCTTTCCAGCAAAGGTTATTGCATATCTTAGGCTTGAGTAACTCCATGACTTTAATATTAAGTGAGAAAACCACACAACTAGACGGAATGGAGCTCACAACTCCATGCTCAAACAAAAAAAAATGATACATTGAACACATGATGGATGGAAGTCGTTGTTTTATATGGTATAATTAAGAGTGATGGCACTGACAATGTGGCATAACTAAGGTATTAATGGCGCCAAGAAGTGGCTTGGATAAGAATGTATCTCATTGAATTTCGTATTCTTATTAGTGGTGTAAACGAACATTAAGTACGAGTTAAAATCACAACTAACTATGTGTTAATTTGGTGCCATTAATATGTGACTGTGATGTGAGCACAAAGGTGACAATTGTAATCATTTATAAGCCCTATTCATCCACTTCCATAGATCCTAAGGACAGAAATCATGTGAGATATACAATATGTTTATCGAATTATGGAATATATTTACCAAAGGCAACTGTAGTCCATGGGTATTTCACACGGTTTTAAAGGTGAGATGGTGAATATAACTCACTTATATCCATGATAGGGTTATATCAATGAACATATATAATGATCATTTAACAAAACTAGATAGAGTTAAAACCATAACCAATATTGATATAAATTGTATAAAGGTTATCTTCAATAAACGATACATGTACAATAAGTTATGATAAAAAGATATAATAAGAAAAGGAGTTTAAATAACTCAGAAATTGTACGAGTCTTCTCCAAAAACAAAAAGACAAAAAGTGACATTGTTTATTTATATATGAGATTAGGAAAAAATATAAAATATTATATGGATACGCAAATGAAGATCAAATTCAAAATTTATTATAATTACTTCAATAGTAAGAAGATTGCATTTCTTTACCTGTGAAAAAAAACCACTATGCGTGCCTTTGAATAGGTACCTTGTCATTTCAATGCCATTACAATTCGATAAAATATTAAGCAATTTTATCCAAAAAAAAAAATATTTAATCAATCTACACAAAAATATTGCTAAGTATAACAGTACAAGTACATGTTCATCAATGAAATTAAAAAAAAAATGGAAGGAAAGTGTCATCACATATATCTCTCTCATCTCATCAGTGAAAAGAAGTACAAGTTGAGGGCGAGCATCTATTTTGCATTGATGTCAAAGGGGGAGAAGATGCAAAGAAAGGAAGAATTACAAACACAAGGAATGCAACAAATAGTAAGAGTGTTAGAATTGAGTAAGGGTTTCCATCAATGACCGAGGGATAGATTTTTCTAAATATTATTGTCATTGATGTCAAAGATAGGGGAACCCTATGAATATCGAAGATAAATATTGCAAGATGGATATTGTTGAAAGTAATATTTTTTGTTAGTTTGGATACCCTACATTTGAAGGAATTTTTACCCTACATACCTATCTAAATTGAGACAACAATCTATATGGTTGGAAATCATATTTTGACACCTTTCCAATGATATATGGAATTCCTTGTAACTTCCTAAGAATGAGAAGATATGATTTTTTCCATCGGACAACCTAGCAAGAAAATTGAGGTCGACTCATCTAGTTTTACAGGTCGACCCTGAAAGTGTGGAGAAAATTACTATAACCACATGAAATATTTTTTCATTTGTACAACAACCAAGCAAGAATTCAAGTATGAGATGAACAAAAGTGATATGAGGTGCACTGAAGGTGTTGGGGTATCTTTTTCGTGTGCAAGAGAATTCTAAGGGAGTCTCTTGATATCTTTCTTATTCTCAAGGTGCATTAAGAAGGACTTAAGGTCTATGATGCTATCTTGTGCACTATTTTGAGGTTGTGATGTTGTTGACAATGGATGTTTCCATCACCAAATTTTTTCATCAGTGAATTTTTTCATAAATGGATGTTGTCGTAAGTGGATTTTGACGTAAGTGGATGCTGTTGTCAGTGAATGTTTCCATCAATGGATGTTGCCATCAGAAAATGTTGTCGTCAGTGGACATTGTCGTGAATGAATATTTTCGTTAGTGATTACATTTTGGGAATGATACGATGAGGCTTGCTAGGGTTTGAAGGATTGTCTATGGAATGAAGCATGCATGTGAAGTTAGAATTACTGTATGGATGAATATCTTGGATTGGTGTCTAAACATGTATTATTGAGTTGGTGCTCAGTTGAGGAGATTGGTGTCTCCAGTAGGTCAGTGCCTAAATATTTCCAAGTTGGTGCTTAGTTGAGTAGATTTGTGTCTCTAGTAGGTTGGTGCCTACAATCTTTGTAAAAGTGGGTTGATGCCTATAGACATTTATGATGATAATTTTTTGTGGTTTTGTCCCACAAGGGTTTCCATGTTAAACTTTATGCATTGTTATTTGAGTTTATATGTGATTATTATTTCTCAACTAATGAATGATTGATGATGGGTTAAATAAAATATAAAGTATTGTATACTGATTCAACATCCCTCTTATTATAGGCATAATCTCAACACAAAATGGAACTCACACACAAATATAGAGAGTACAACAATACATCGAAGTCCAAATTCTATTGATGAATAAAATAGTAGAGTAATGTAGAACACAAACTAATTAGAATGGTGATAGCTTATCTTTGAAGAGAAAGATATGTCAACTATGCTCATTCATAGAAATATGACTATAAAGAGGATGAAAACGGCCTTTTATCATGAATTGTTAAAACAAAAGTGGAAAAAACCATAAACATCAAATCCTTAACCATGAAAGATGAAACTCCAAAAGTATTGTAGGCCCCAAGGTGGTTAGTTTATATGTAAATTTCTTGGGGGCATGATGTTTTCATACGATCTTCGTTTGGGGCACATGGTAGCTTGCTCGAAAGAACTATACAAGGATTACAGCTTTTTTATAGGGCCAATTCATTCCATTTTAAGCCCTTGTCCCCTTGAATGTTCCAAAAACACTACCTATGGCCTCAAAACGACCCCAAAAGTTTGGGATCCTGAAAATCGTAGAAAATTTGCCAAGAAGATAGAGAACCATTACATCAATGAAAGAGGTAGGTGGCCACCGATATCTACCTATATAATCTTCATACTAGATAGCCTAGGTGCTCAACCCATATCATCTTCCTTTTCAACTAAGGTCGTAATTCTCAGCCCTAAAAGTTGAGCTTTTGAAGCACAAGATCAAGCTCTCAATCAAACCTGACAAGATTTGATTTACACAAAAGATTGGCTATTTCTTTAATTTAAAGGAAGAATATGATTTAGTATTTAATCATACCTAGGTGCCAAAAATAGCATTTCGGACTAGGTCTAGTATTTAGAACTTTTCCCAAAAGTATCATTCTTTCTCTGGCTCATGGTTCATGGGAAAATTTTGACTTGGCATTAATTGATGTAGCGAGGCTTCGAAGGACCATAATTTTTCATCCTATGCAAAGAAGGAGAGGAAACCAAAGAGAATATTCTAAAATTCTTCCCCTTTAGTAACCAACTTTTGGATCAAGGTCCTCTACTCTTCAGACAAAGGGACTGACATATGGAAACTGTTCAAACCACTCGTGTTGCATAGTGACAAAATGGCTTTTCAGAATCCTATCTTTAATAGAATTTGGAATATTTTTCTAGGTTTGTGATGGTAGATACTCAGAAAGAAATAAATATCCACATATTAAACAATAAGGAGAAAACAATTGCATTGATATGGGATTGCATCCATAAAATATTTATGGAAACTATTAAATCACAAACATGGAATGCAAACGATCTCAAATGAAACCCCAAAGAGAATCTCATCCTCTTGGATCGAATCTTGATTTAGTTCCAATAGCCACTAAAAATCCTTTGCTTCAAACTTATTACCCCTTGCGCTTTCATGGCCCCCTACCAACACGTTATTAAGCTTAAATTCGATGGAGTGGCCAAGAATAATGATGGTGTCTTTGGCTACGGGGCACTCTTTTGTAGTTGCATAGAAAAAATCCCAATTTTATTTGGGAGCCTGGGGATTAGATCCAAGCATGCAAAGGAGCTCTCATCTCTCATCTTAGGTTTAAAAATTGTGAGGAAACAAGATTATTCAAAGCTCGTTGTTAAAGGTTATTCTCATATTATCCTCAAAATGCAATTTTTCTTTCAAAATGACTTCCCTGTATGGAAGGATTACAATAACTGACATCTAGAATATATACTGTAACAAGTGTTAAATATAGTGTAACTTCAACAGGCTAACTGTACACTGCTAGCTGTCTTGGCCAGCTGTACCTTCTATTCTTGATTTTCTTGAGCCTATTTAGCTCAGCTATTTCCCTTTGCATAGTACTTCTTCATGATCTTCTTCATGTACTCATTTTTTACTCTTCTACTTACATTCTAATATACTGTTGCCTGTTCTATTCTTTCTCTCTACATTTCTTGCTTCACAATTTATGATGGTATCAGAGCTATAGTGGTACACCTCTTCACATAGGCTGGAGAGAAACACAATCCTCATAGCATAGAGCGTACATGGATCACAAGAGCACGCGACACAGACTTTTCACAAGGATTGGAAAGTTGTCTATTAATACTCTCAAAAGATCGTCGTAGGGAGCTCACTGACGTCACAGAGCGTACTACGCTCGAAAGTTTCGAGGAGCAGAAACACAAGAAGGAAGCAGAGACTACAGATGGAGAAACAGTAAATTTTCTTGTACAAATTTCAAAATTCGTCAAAGATTCACGAACAAAACCTTCGGAAGGCAGAAACATTGAAGATTTCACGGATATTTGTTCAAATTCGTGAAGGATTGTTACAGAAAGAAGAAGCATTTAAAGATTTATGAGAATTCTCTCGAATTCGTCAAAGATTGTAGCAGACAATGTTAATCTTCAAAGAACTCGTGAAATTCTTTCAAATCTTTGAAAGAATCATGAACTTTTCTTCCGTAGGAGAAAATTCCTTCAAATGCAGCAAAGATCGCGTCTAAGGAAAAAAGAAAAACTGTCGCAGCAGTAAGATCCATCCTCTGAACAAATATGAAGTGGAAATCCAGTTCAGAAGGGACGAGGAGAGCGCAGAAAAGGTGAAAGAATTTCAGCCATTAGATTTTGCGCAGAGGACTGACAACCGTCGGATCTATGAGAAAGTGCATGACGATTAGTCCTCTGGAGGGCACAGGAGAAATTTTGACTTGCGAAGTCACAAAATCATTAGGACCGTCCATCTCAAAGGACAAGTGGCAGCATATCCAAGTGCCATCTCATTTCGGCATCTTGGCATTCGCGGTTTAGGTAACTCAGTGACAAGACTTCTAAAGTCGCGAAATAACAAATCGCGAAATCCTAAAAGGATCTGGACCATCAGATCATAGGAAGATATGGGCCGTTGAAGAGTCCAAAGGGAAGGTTCGACATTTCGTATTTCATGAACTCGGAGGTTCACAGAGCGAGAGCCCAAGAGTTGGGTATCCCAACTCATGAAGTCACGAAGTTGCGAAATCACGAGGAGTAAGGACTGTCGTTGGATCTAGGGAATGGCAGGACTGTTGGATCAGGAACCCCATCGCGTATCGCATATTCGGAGGTTCAGAGGTTGAAGGGATCTCTTTTTGACTGTAGAAGTCGTGAAGTGCCAAGAGCTGAGGCATGAGGGAATACGTGGCATAGCCATAAGGTGGGGCCTGCATGATAGATAGGCTAACGCGCATCGCCTAGAAAAAGGAGTCAACACTCCGTTGATTTGTCGCATCTCGGGGATTCGCGGGATAAGAGCATGAAGGCTCGACGCTTCAACCTGCGAGGTTGCGAATAACGAAAAGTGTCAAGGGAGGAGTCAACCCGAAGTTGACTTATCGCATCTCGGGAGATCGCAACAGGAGGGCACGAGAGTTCAACCCAAGAACTCATGAAGGTGCAAGTTGTGAAAAGGAATTTGGGTTAAGCCCTTGGTTATAACGTTGTGGTCGCTCGGAGGATAAAGAACTGACACGGACATCTCTATTCTCCAAATCGTGAAAAGCCAGAAGCGCTTTAACCTTTAGGCATCATATTGTTCGGAGACTAAGGGCCAATTCAGGGCCGATAAGCTCTCTTCGGCAATCGACAATCGACGTTTCGGCTATCGGAGGTTGGAGTGACAAGAGATCAGAGGACTCATATAACGAAGTCTCGAAGACAGAATCCCGAAGCTAAAAATAACGAAGTCAAAACTTGAGAAATATGGAATCGCAGAGTTCCAAAGTCACTGCAAATTACATGCAGGAGACAAGTAAGTAAGATTTTTTTTTTTGTTTTGTTAAATTCTTTAAGAGATGGCGACGTCTAGCAATTTAGGACCAACTCAAGGTCCGATTCTTCTTGGAAAGAACTATGAGTTCTGGTCTCTTCGGATGAGATCCTTCTTGCAAGCACAAGAGTGCTGGGATTCAGTGGATCATGGATATGTGGAACCAGATCCAACAAACCTATCCTCCATGAATAATTAGTAGAAAATTGCTCAGGCAATGCAGAGAAACAGAGAAAATAAAGCTAAATTTTTCATTCAAAATTCTATGGATGACTGGATTTTCTCAAAAATCACAGGTGCTGGTACTTCAAAACAGGCCTGGGACATGCTTAAATCTTCCTATAAAGGAAATGATACGGTCAAAATAGTTAAACTGCAGACCTTGAGGACGCAATTCGAGACTCTAAGGATGACAGAGTCCGAAAATGTGGATCGATTTATGACCAGAGTCATGGGCATCGTGAACCAGATCAGATTGAGTGGTGAAACCATCATTGATCAACGCATTGTTGAGAAATTCCTCAGAATTCTACCAAAGAAATTCGAAATGGTTGTTACAGCAATCCTTGAAGCCAAGGATCTATCATGTTTTTCAACAAATGAATTAATCGGTTCCCTGGTGACACATGAGACTAGACTACATCTCACAGATGAGTCAATCGCCAATTCTTTCAAAACGCAATTCTCGTTTAGCAGAGGGAGAGGCAGAAGGTGAAGCAGAGATCACCAAGGAAGAGGGAGCAGTCAAATAAATCCTCATTCCAGTGGAGGACACAGACAACAACAACCGAATCAACACTTCCAAGCACACAGACAACAAGATCAGAATCAAAGTTTTCAACCTAAAAGAGGCAGAGGGAGAAGATCAAATGAGAAATCAAGCATACAATTCTATTACTGCAAAAAGTATGGGCACTATGAATTTGAATGTAGGAAGAAGCAAGAAGATCAGCTCTCAGGAAGAGCACATGTGTCAAATCACATGGGAGAAACCTCAGGAGGTATGTTTCTCTCATGCCACAAGACTGGAGAATAACCTAAAGATCGTTGGTTGCTGTACAGTGGATGCAACAATCACATGATAGATAACAAAGAATTACTTTCATGCATTGATTCTTCAATCTCATCTTATATTACACTTGGAAATGATTACTTAGTCAAAGTTCAAGGAAAAGGAACTGTTCCTATTCTTACTAAACAGAATGTCAAGAAATCCATAAACAATGTCTATCATGTTCTAGATCTGAAACATAATTTGCTAAGTGTAGGATAGCTCATTGAACATGGCTATAAGGTACTCTTTGAGGGAGCATCTTGCAAAATATATGACAAAAACCCCAGTAGAAAATTGATTTCTGAAATCCACATGACTCAGAATAGGATGTTTCCCCTTACACTCAAAACTACAAATATGAGTCAAACATATGCACAGAGTGCATCTACCCTGAATGAAACAATGGTTTGGCATACAAGATTTGGACATCTACCATTTCATAGTCTAAGTCTTATTCAAAAGAACTCCATGGTCAAAGGTCTTCCTATCTTTAAAGAGAAAATTCCCCCATGTGAGTCTTGCATACTTGGAAAACATAAGAGAACTAGTTTTCCACAGTCATCAAATCAAGCTAAACAACATCTCAAACTAGTAAACAATGACCTATGTGGACCAATGCAAACAGAGTCAATAGGTGGTAGCTTTTACTTTCTAACATTTATTGATGAATTCAACAGAAAAATATGGATCTATTTTCTCAGACACAAGTCTGAAACTTTTGGAAAATTCAAAGAATTCTGGGCAGAAGATGAAAAACAGAGTGGCAAATATATCAAAGCACTCAGGTCAGATGGAGGAGAATACAACTCCAGAGAATTTGCAAATTTATGCAAATCACAAGGCATTATCATGCAAACAACAACCAGATATACTCCACAACAGAATGGAGTGGCTGAAAGGAAAAATCAAACAATAATGAATATGGCAAGAACACTTCTGAAAGAGAAAAGTTTGTCCAATATTTTTTGGGCTAAAGCAGTAGCATGCTCAGTTTATCTCTTGAATAGATCTCCAACCACAAGTCTAAAGATGAAAGTCCCCCAAGAAGCATGGAGTGGGACAAAGCTCAATGTTGCACATCTAAGGACATTCAGATGCATAGCATACACTCACATACCTTCCGAATTAAGGAAGAAATTGGATGACAAAAGTGAGAAAAGTATATTCACTGGATATAGTGAAACATCTAAAGCTTACATGCTTTACAATCCAATCTCCAAGAAACTAATTCTCAGCAGAGATGTAAAATTTCTGGAAAATCAATTCTGGAATGATTCAGAAAATCAACAAATGGACAGTCAAAACACTTTGTTGCCCAGTGCTGAAAACAAAGAAAATTTAGGACAACAAGTATCTCAAACTATTCTTCCAAGATTGCAGGTGCAAAGACAACCTGAAAATTCTCAGGATAACTCAAATTCCAGTAGAGACACATTCTCTGAACCACAAAATCAGAGAACTCGAATTTTGAGACAAATCCATCAACAGTTGGATCACTTTGAGCAACACAACCTTTTTGCTTTAATGTCATGTCAAACTACATCTTTTAAGGAAGCAGCTAAGGAGCCACATTCGGTTCAAGCCATGAACCAAGAATTTGACTCCATTGAGAAGAACAAGACATGGGATCTTGTTGATTTGCCAAGTCACAAGAAAAGTATTGGTGTCAAGTGGGTTTACAAAACTAAACTCAATGAAAAAGGGCATATTGAAAAACACAAGGCAAGACTTGTTGCCAAAGGATTCTCACAAAAACCAGGTACTAATTATGGTGAAAATTTTTCTCCAGTAGCAAGATTAGACATTGTAAGAACTCTATTGGCCATAGCAACCCAACACAAATGGCAAGTATACTAGATGCATGTCAAGTCAGCATTCCTGAATGTTTTTTTAGAAGAAGAAGTGTATGTTGATCAGCCACCAGGATTTGAAGTCCAAGAACAACCAGCCAAAGTATATTGGTTGAAGAAAGCCTTGTATGGCTTAAAGCAAGCTCCAAGAGCTTGGTACAGCATAATTGACACCTATATGATCAAAAGTGGTTTTAGCAGAACCCAAAATGAGCCAGCTCTTTACACCAAAACAGATCATCATAGTAAAATTTTGATTTTATGTTTATATGTTGATGACATGATCTATACTGGAAATCTTCAACTAACCAGTTTCAAACATGCCATGCATTCTGAGTTTGAGATGACAGATCTTGGCATCATGAAATATTTTTTAGGGATTGAGGTTGATCAATCAACCAAAGGCATCTTTGTCTATCAGAAAAAGTATGCAGCATATATCATCAAAAGATTTCACATGGAAGAATTCAATCCAACAGAAACCCATATACCCCTAGGCACAAAATTGAGCAAGAATGATGAAGGTCCTACAGTAGACTCTACCCTATACAAAAGTTTAGTAGGCAGTTTGTTGTATCTTACAGCAACTAGGCCTGACATTATGTATGCAACCAACCTTGTTTCCAGATTCATGGAATCCCCCAAAGATTCTCATTCGAAGATGGCGAAATGAATTTTGAGATATGTTGCAGGAACTCTCAATTTTGGCCTATGGTACACTAAATCTAATAGTAATCAACTTTCTGGT
Organism: Picea engelmannii; assembly: GCA_009831015.1. NCBI lineage: Eukaryota > Viridiplantae > Streptophyta > Pinopsida > Pinales > Pinaceae > Picea > Picea engelmannii. Next base: position 10,218 of record ML779597.1, read on the forward strand.
TACACAGACAGTGATTTTGTAGGCAGCCTAGATGACAGGAAAAACACATATGGACATGTTTTCAACTGGGCACGAACCCGATCTCATGGGCATAAAAGAAGCAGCCAATTGTCTCAATATTTTCTGTAGAGGCTGAGTATGTCGTTGCTACCTCAACTTCTTGTTAAGTTGTCTTGCTGAGAAGAATATTGAAATATATGTCACATACAGAAAAGGATCCAACTCCTATTTTCTGTGACAATACTTCAACAATTGCTTTATCTAAACATCATGTGTTTCACAAGAAAAGCAAACACATTGACACTCGTTTTCATTTCATACGCGAGCTAGTCAATAATGGTGATATTGCACTACAATTATGTGGTTCTCGAGATCAACTTGCTGATATCTTTACAAAGCCACTAGGAAAATCGGTTTTTGATTTTCAGAGACAGCATTTAGGCATAATCAATGCTGATGTTTGTAACTGTTGAGTTTAAGAGGGAGTGTTAAATATAATGTAACCTCAACAAGCTAACTGTACACTACCAGCGGTCCTGGCCAACTGTACTTTCTATTCTTGATTTGCTTGAGCCTATTTAGCTCAGCTATTTCCCTTTGCATAGTACTTCTTCATGAACTTCTTCATGAGCTTCTTCATGTACTCATTTTGTACTCTTCTACTTACATTCTAATATACTATTTTTGGTTCTATTCTTTCTCTCTACATTTCTTGCTTCACAATTTATCAACAAGTTCAATATCTCCTTCATGATGCCATAGCCATTGTACTCTCTCACTTATGTAGGAAAAAAAAATGACATGATTATAATTTTAATGATGTAGTTTCTAGTGGTTCAGGTATGATAAACTCTACCTAGATATCCCCGGAGAATCCATCGCTCCGGCGCCACTGCCATCAACTCAAGTTGAATAGCATCCCCTCCATATATGGGATACTTTATATAATTGATTATAGGATGATTTGACATCCCAGACCACCATATTGAATATGATTCTAGGTTATTCTACTTCTATCTCTATGTTTAATAATAATTTCACTATTTTTCATAATATTACACTACACACTCAAACTCAAGTTAATATTAGACTACATACTCAGACTCAAGTTGGCCAGAGGAACTTCTTTAGTTGGTCCTTTTAATATACTTTAATATGATGGCCCAGATTCCCTAGGGGCATGCCAACCATCTCAAGTTAATATTAGACTACATACTCAGACTCAAGTTGGCCAGAAGAACTTCTTTAGTTGGTCCTTTTAATATACTTTAATATGATGGCCCAGATTCCCTAGGGGCATGCCAACCATCTCTGTAGTTATTAATTTAGGATCTGGGAATGCCAACCATCTCTGAATTGAGATTTGTTAAGGCCACCCTCTTAGGCCTTTATATCATGTACATTTTATTGGTAATAGAAAAAAGCTTACCAACAAAAAAAAATAGATGTATAAGGAAAATTCTTGGTATGAGACCATAACATAGATAAAGAGCATATGATGTCTATGAAGGGTGATATTTATCGAAAATTAATTTACATAATTATGTAATGAAGATATATTAAATGTTTATACAAATTTTTGAAAGTGATGTTGTATTGAAATATGGTTTTCAATCAATCATGAAACTGTAAAAAAATGCAATGGAAGTTTTTTATTTAAAGCCATGGAGTTTGATTTTGAATTGGAATTTTTGAAAAGACATACATAGGATTTGACTGATATGTTTGTCACATAATATTGATATAAAAATCAAATGTTTAAATGATGTAAGACCTTTATAATAACAAATGGAAATGTGGACTGTAATAGTAACACTTTTCAGGGCTGTAACGACCCTGCTTAAATAGATGTATAGGATTATTAATTATAATTAATTTAATAATCTAACTGTCCTAAAAGTTAGCTAAACAATAATTATTTATTAAATAACATTAACTAATTAATTATTATTAATTACTTGTTCATGATTGTCAAAGATTAATTAATTATTAATTGACTCATTAATTAATTAAGTAAAGAATTAAAGGGGTTAATAAATTATATTGTTAAATTAAAGATTACATATACAGAGGGGATAAGGGGCATTAATAAACAGATAAGGAACATGAATAATGGGATAAGGGGAATTAACTATGTGGATAAGGGAATGAATGCAGGGATAAGGAAATAAATGAGGAGAAAGGGCGGTGAAAAATGATATGAGCGGAAGAGGTTACAGAGAAAGGGATTATCATTCTACGGGGGATTTTATTGTGGGGGGGGGGGGNGTTCTCTTGGATTTGGAGGGAGGAGAGTTTGAGTTCTTTAGTCGGGAGGATTAGTATAGGAGGCCCCGGTTTGCTAGGGGTTTTGGGCATGGGGGCCAGGATATCCATATGGTATCCTGGAGCTAGGTAGTTGTCCTAGTTGGCAGGGTGGAAACTCGGTTTTGTGCAGAGTTGGTCTGTGGCTTCAAGCTGGGCAAGGCAGTAGCAGGAAGGTCAACAAGGCAAGTGGAAAGCGGAGGGTTAGCATCATACCAAGGTATTTTAAATTTACATATTTGTTTTACTCTGTTATAAAATTAATATTCGTTGATAAATTTAACATGCGTATGTGCTAAATTAAAAAGAATTATTGAATTTTCTGAAATCAAGTAGAAGTTACTGTTATGTTTGTGTAATTAATTGATGTTAAATTTATTCAGCTACTACAAGGGCCATGTTATTACATGTATGTTTGGGAAAATTATCAATGAAAGACATGGATAATCAACTTGAGAAGTATAGTTGTTGAATATATATATATATATATATATATATATATATATATATATATATATATATATTATTTATTTTCTTATAAGTATAATCATAAAATTATTTTTTCTATTTTTCTATTCACATGGTTTATATGAAAATACAAGAGAAAGTCATATTGTTGAATGAAGATAGTTCAAGTTATGTTATACAAAACTATACAAAGTCATGCTCTATAATAACTTATAGATATTTTTTTGATACAATAAAAAATTAATTTTAATTTTTATTCTCTTCACACATATTCACATATTTATATTTTTTCATAAACATATTAAAGAGGAAAACTTATGGAGTAGCAAAGACCTTAAAAACTTATATTCAAAATCCAAAGTTAGAAAATGTCAAGCTATATATTGATTTATTAATTTTCTATTGTTATATTAGTGTTGTTCATATTAGTTAGAGAGGTCCTTTAATTGTAATTGTACCTTTTGTATCCTATATATATACAAGGGATACCTAGTTTTAAAAAGTATCCCATCCTCTACATTAGTTGTATTTAAAAAGAAGTTTCCCCCTCAAAGAAGCTTCTTGTTCATTATTCTATGTAATTATCAAGGCATAGAGTTACTTATGTTTCTATATTTGTATTGTTTGAGTGTTTTTTCCCAATATTTTGTTTCAAAGCATATGATTATTGCATTGGATCCTTCAAATGAGCCATCTTGGCATTTTCAATATAACTTTCTTTTTGGATAGTTTTAGATTGTAAATTTTTGTTTGCTTGAGGAGACATGGAAATGTACCCTTGTTCAAAATTTTAGGTTTTGGTTTTCTATACTTTTGGAGATATAGCTTCTAAAAATTATGGTTTTTGACTAGTCATGAAGTTAGTGTCAAATGCATTTTCTTCCCATTTTCATTATAACCTTTTTCTAGAAAATTTCAAGTAGTTTGTTATGATCCAACACCTTAAAATGATAAAAAGTCCATGAATATAGTCCAATTCGAGGGGGACACATCCTTTTACCATATATCTAATATATAATACAATATGAGATTATATAAGGTGATCCTAAAACTAGGTCTCCTTGGTATATCTATATCTATATCTATATCTATATCTATATCTATCTATATATATATCTATATCTATATCTATATCTATATCTATATCTATATCTATATCTATATCTATATCTATATCTATATCTATATCTATATCTATATCTATATCTATATCTATATCTATATCTATATATATATATATATATATAT
>ML779597.1:14287-46681 GCA_009831015.1 Picea engelmannii
TATATCTATATCTATATCTATATCTATATCTATATCTATATCTATATCTATATCTATATCTATATCTATATCTATATCTATATCTATATCTATATCTATATCTATATCTATATATATATATATATATATATATATATATATATGACATATGAGACAAATGATACAATTATAATGAAAAGATACAATTAAGGGTTCTAGAAAACATACTAATATAACACTATAAATGTAATAACTCAATATTGAGGGGTCTAATAAGGGGTTTTATAGATATCATGATGATTTGTATAGGGATTAACATAGTTAAAATTTTGGAATATTAATGAGACATAGTAAATTACTCGTGCTCAAATTCTAGGTTTTGGTTTTCTATATTTAAAGAAATACAAGCTATTGAAATTTGGTTTTTTTACTAACCCAAAACTAGTCTCAAATATGTTTTATTGGTAAAGCTAGTGTATCTAAACATATAAAAGTCCAAATTGAATGAAACGAACTCCATTGGAAAGAATACATACTGTAGTAGTTCATATCCAAAAGGAAAAAAAAAAGGTTTATGGGAACTTTTCCATTCTCTTGGAAAATTGGAATTTGGTCAAACATATGACACTAAAAAGAAGACATATCAATCCACTGCAATTATAAATTTGAAAATTAGAATGGATGATATTTTTCCAACAACACAATCTACAAACCTTTGTTTTTAAAGATATGTTAGTGTGAAATTAGCATAACATTTACTTGAAGAATCTATTTTTTATTATTAAAAAGTTTTTATAAAGAGAAAAAGGATGAATAGTAATATTTTATCACATGGAAAAGAGTTATGTAAAAAGTTCTAATACTATTAAACCTCTATAAAACTCATACATAATGCTTGAAAGTGAAGAATTAGGGCCTTCAATGTCCCTATTGAGGAACTAATTTAATTAAATGGGTTGTACTTCATTAAAAGGGGTCGATTTGTTGCATTTTAAATAATTAATTAAAAGGGAAGTGGATCAAAAGATGGAGCAATTATAAAGATCTATGGATAAATATATGGACCAATTACAAAATTCCATTGAATTAATGCTCTCTCATACCCTATATGAGAGATTCCTTAAAGCTTATGTCGTGACACAAGAGAACCATGAAAATATGGAGAATAAAATTGTTGAATCCATGTCACATGTGACAAAGATTTTAAAATTTGTAGAGAACATGAATATTGAGTCTTAGAATAATGATTATTCATCAACCTAATATTAACATCATCACATTTTCAAGCGAACACCAATGAACTACTTAATTCCCAACATTGATATGAGAAAAATTTATTTTAAATATGCTATAACATAAATATTCCAAATGGAGCAATTCTTTGATCTACGCCAAGTGCCAAATTTAGAAAATACAAGTCTACCATCCGTGTATTTAAAAATTGATCAATTTGTTTGGTACCAATGGCTTTGTGAATGAAAAATGACTCTATTTTCTATTGGTCCATTTTTGTAGATAAATTGATAGAATATTATGGGGATGTTAAGAGAAACACATTCTTTATTGAATTGATAAATCTTTGACAAAGAGGTCTACTAAAAAATAGAACTTAGAAATTCCAAAAACTAAGTCTTGGGCTATAGAAAATTCAAGAGGACAATTTTTTATATTTCTTTATGGGAACTTTAAAGAAGATGTCCCAACATGAGGTGTGTCTCCTCGAAACTAAAACCCTAGTGCATGTTTTTAGTGTGTCAAGGAAATTCAAAACTAAAAATATGGAAACTATAATGATGGTCATTAACAAATTTAGATAAAACCATTTTCCATATCCCAACCTCAATCAACCTACATTGTTTACAACTTATCAAAAAGACGAAGGAAGAGAAATTTGTATGTTTGAATTGTGACAAAAATTACAATAAGGTGCATAAATGAGATAATAGAAAATCATTCTTAATAGGTTGTGAAGAGAAAGAAGATGAATAAATAGAACCACTCTCAGGCACTTGCATGGAAATAATTAAATCAATAAACTATATCTATTAAACAAAATACAGTATTCTACTCTTCAAATATCTCTCAATTACATTATCTAGATAACATCCAAGTATGGATTTCATATGGGATCCATACAACTACCATGAAATGCACAAAAACATTTTAATCAAGCCTTCACCTTTACTATATATGTTAGAGGGATATGATTTCATATTCCATGATGAATGTGGGATCAAATTACTTTATAAATGAGTGATTTAACAAATAATAGTATGCCTAATAGTTTAATAATTCTTCATTGTGAATACAAAATTCTTAATCATAATGATAGGAAATACAATGGTAAATGTGGTTACTAGACAAAAATTAAACACATTCTTACATTCTTACTTAATGTTCAATAGAGAGATAAAAAAAAATTGTAGGAATATGTTATTATGATTAACATTCCCCCTTGAGTTCAACTTCCCACATCCCAAATAAGTTTCAAAGATGAAGAAAATTTTCCTCTGTCATGGACTTGAGAAGATACGAGTGGCTTGTTGTTCAATGGGGAAATACTCCAAATCACTAACACCATATGCAACCAAGTTCCTAATGTAATGGGGGTTAAAGTCAATATGTTTGGTTTTAGAGTGATACATTAAATGACATGCAAGCTAAGTAACACTCTGATTATCACATCTCAAGTTAGTAGGTTCATTGAAAAGTAGTCCAAGATCTACAAGGACATGCTAGATCCAAATTTATTCTTCAACTATTTCATTAGCTACCTTGTCCTCTCCTTCACATGAAGAATGATAAAGTTTTCTCTTCTTATTACTGGACAATATATTGGACCCGGACCAAGCATAAACATGTATTATGTAAAAGAAAATATGTCACTCCATATCTTGTCCAATCAAAATCAACATAACCAACAAGTGAAATAAAAGACTTGTGATAATAGAAAACACCGTAATTGGGATTTCCTTCAGTATATATGAGAATCATTTTATATTATTTCTAGTGAATTTCAGGAGGGTTTTTCATGAACACAAAAACCACACTAAAAAAAAGAATATATTAGGCATCCAATGAGCCAAATAAGACAAACTACAACACATTGATAATAGAACGTTTCATTAACAACATGTGATTCACAATCAACTATTAATTTTACTCATGATTGAAATGAAATTAATGAATGATTATAATCACTCATATGAAACCAACCATCCAATACATACTTAGACTAAGGAATATCCCATCAACCATATGCAATACCTCAACACATGGAAAATAATGTAAAAGGCCTAAGTATTTCATCTCTAAATTTTTGTTTATATCATTTTGTTTATCGTGACTAGTGGAATCGATAACTAGTTGGGCTCTTACACACGTAAAATGGGATCGATTCAAACCACTACCACTATAACCTCCAGGTGTTCGCATGATTCCCCTTATGCAGAGATTAAGGCAATTCAGGGTTTTGAGTTGATGACTTCAAGTAACAGAGTTCCTTACAATACACTCCATCATTGACTACCCTACACCTTGAGCATAAATTTTTTCTTTATATCATTCTTCAATTCCTGGATTAATAAAATATTTCTTTTTATAAGAATTGGATCATCCACACAAAGATAAACTATGAGGAAATCATCTTAAAAGAAATGCACATGGACAAATTTGGATTAGATTGTCACTTCCTGAAACCAATGCTTGAGAAATGAGTATCAATTTTCTCATACAAGGCCCTAGGTGTCTGTTTAAGACCATACAAGGACTTGTGAAACTTTCATACCATATTTGAAGTCAAGTGATGAAACCAGATGGCTATTTCATATTTATGGTTTCATACATTGTCTCACTCAACAAATTATCCTTGATAACAACAAAGTTTGACACTATTTTTCTCACATATCCAAAATGTTTTAATGTATTATTAAAGTGAGTTTAATGTAATTTCGTTCTTTGATAAATATGTTTTAAATTCATTTTTAGTGTAATCGCCTACATTATAAGTTCGAGGGATCTTAGTAGATTTTCTATGTTATTTTTTTATTAGGGCTCTAAATTCTTGAAATAGAACAAATGCTTCACCTTTATGCTTCAAGAAATATACCCATTTTTTCTTACTATAATCATCAATGAAGGTAATAAAGTAGAGAATAATTGATAAAGAGGGATTCTCAGGAGGACCACATATGCCACTATGAATCGATTGCAACTATTCTTGGTTGCACCAAGCTTTATCTTGTTCAAACTTTACCTTGTGATGCTTTTTGAGGACACAAAATTCACAAACACCATTAGTGCAAGAAATTGCATGTGTTCCATGTACCATCTTAGACAATATTTCCATTTTACCAATGTTTAAGTGATCTAATATTTGATGGAATAGTTTACTTTGTTCATCACCATGTGCTGTGTGTGAAGAGTTTAGAGACATCCCAATTTTGCAGATTATTAATCTATCTTGAGTTTCTTAGCACTTCATTATGAGTATATTCATGTTTTCATTTCTAGTCAATTTTCATTGATTCTTAACGGTAACAAGTGTCTTGTCCTTGCACCTTATTAAGGATCTGGTTACATCTTATTAATGGTCTTTTATATTGTTCCACTTAACAACTTATCGTTGACAATAGAAAATTTTAATTCTATTGTTTCCACTTATCTAGGATGTTTGAAGTTGTGAATAAGGGGTAATGTAATGCCATTATATCTTCTTCGGATTGTGCTCATCATACCCCATGTTGCAATGATTCTCTACTTGGAACATTTGCCATTGTATAGCCTATTACTATGGTGAAAGTGAAAACATTGTTCAAAGGGATTTGTGTACAAAATGAGGTATCATTATACCTATGAGATCTCAAATATTTCTCATTATTGATGTATTATTCTTACATAACATAACTCCTTCCTCATCTCAAATGCTCATTCTTCTAGTCAACATTACAATAAAATATTAGAATTTATTTGAATGTTTTCAAGTATCTTGATGTAAATTTATATTTAGTGTCATAATGAAGTTGAATATATGATTAGTTGTGAAGAACTTATACATATAACACGGTCTCACTAATTTTTTGTAATATTCCACATATGCATATAGTTTTAGATATTATTTAATAGATCTCTCAAATAATGGGACATGCCCATATAACTATGTGACTACAAGGAAATGTGCATTCAAATAATCTTCGTAAATTATAAAACACACCCTACCTCTTATATCTTATGAACATTACACCCAAAAATTGATATCACCCACATAGTGAGTATCTTCATAACATCTATATCATTTTTCAAATTTGGTGCAATATGATGAGGTGAGAATTAAATGTATGTAACAAAAGAATGCTATATGTAATTTGAATAAATAATTACATGTCATTTGAATAAATATTAATGAGAAATTGAGAAAAATAAATTTATTTTTTTAATAAAAGAAATTTAAAAATTATGATATTAAAGAAATGAGTACATCTTATAATTTAATATAGAAAAATATATTTATTATACAAAATAAAAAATATTATAACTATATAACTATAAAGTTAATATTATGAAATTAATAATCATTTTCAAATTTATATTTTCTTATAAATATAGGATAATAAATCAATTATTAAAAGATAAAGAAAATAAAGTACTGTTATTTTCTCATAACACAGTACAGTATGATATGAAGTATATATTTAAAGTATATTGAAGCAAATGTTTTTTTATTCTCAACTAATGTTTATTTATTTATTAGTTTTTTAATACTTCACGAATTCAGACATAAGATAGGTCATAGTAAAATATAAAAGTAGCAATACCATTTTCTATTTAGAACCAGCTAAAGAAACCTAAATTTATGCGAATTTTATTTAGAAACAACTATAAAAAAAACCTTAAATTTATGATTAAATAGAAACAATATTGCCAGGATCTCCCAACTAAGAAAGAATATTGCCATTTATTTGGATTCCCCAACTCTCCTATAAATGCACAGACTTGTTAGAGCACCAACATTCGAAGACGTTGTTGATAAAATTGTGTTTTAAGCACGGTATTGAAAAATGGCCCAGGGACTGGTCTTCTGTGTGTTTTGTAAATTTAAATCCGAAAAAGATTGTTTAAAACTAATCGATAACTTTGCCTGTTAATGAGTAGAATTCAACGATCCTTGCGTTGCCTTCGGAATAGGGCAAAGAAATAGCATAAGTTCTGCGATTTGTCGGACATGAATGAGGGAAATAACAAAAAGAAATCAATATTGCCATTTGCATGAATCTTCCGACTCTCCTATAAATAGAGAGCCTCGTCACAGGATTAACGCTCGCAGACGTTGTTGATATGATTTTGCTTGAAGCACGGCATTGAAAAATGGCCCAGGGACAGGTCAAGGTGGGCAGGCTGCTCACAGTTTTGTGCCTGCTTCTATTATCGTTGTTGTTAAATGTAGTGGCAGCTAAAGATGGCGTCGAACGTTTTCCTCCTTGTAGGTATGTACTTACGTGTGCTGACTGTCCGAAAAATGGCTACTGCGATGAATACGTGCGTGACTTAATCGGCCACGTCTGCTGCCCGCCGTCTCCGCTTCCTTGTCCTTAATATTATTATTATCATTCTCAGTTATCATTCTGAGCCTTACGTTCGCCTCCAATAAATAAATGGGAAAACGAGCTCGAGACTCAAAGCCCTAAAAGGCCTGATTCAGTTGAGTTTGTTATAATTTTGTAACAGTTAATTACTTGACTGATCCTTCAGAGTTGAGCCGATTAATGCCATAAAAACAAGTCTCACTGGAGTGACTATGTCCCTGCCGATAATGCATTGGAATGTTATGGGAAGCATTTTGTGAATGTTGATTATCTGCATTGTAGCTGGACTATTTGCATCTGTATTTTCTTCTGGCTTTGAACTGTCTTTACTACTCTGCTTATGGAATGATCAAGTCTTCGCCACAGCAACTTCAACGACAACTTTAGTAGCGGGACGAAGGGTTCACACGGATTTACTCTTATGTGATTCATTCTCGCTTTGCTCTTCTGTGCTTTGTAGCTGGTGAGCATATAAAATTTTATTTCTTTATTTAGGACAGACAACCACTGTTATATATCCATTTGAGAGCTGCTTTTAAGCCGCATGGCGAGTGAGGGAGAGTATTTAGCTTCGTATCAAAACACCTGCCAAATTGGATGCGAAACAATCAAAACAACAAAATATGCCCAAAACCATAGAACATAAACTATATAGCGGGAAAGCAGGGCATCTATCCCTTCTCTTATTTCCATGCCAATTACTATCCATCTGTCATTTGCATGAAAAGTAAGTGTTATTTCACAAGCAACATCACTAACAACAACAGAAAAATGAGCGATAAAGATATTTTGTCTTTCAAAGCACTGCGACGTCTGCGGTAAAGATTCTTTGTCTTTCAAAACACTGGACGTCCATGGTGTTCATAACAAGAGGTCATGACCCCCCTAGTGGTAGAGTTGCCCGATCCAACTAATCTTACTCCACTCTCTAATACCACATAAGTCGAACTGGTCATTTCACTGAATGCTTAGATTATGCTCCCCCAAGCTAATTGGCTACATTAAGCATCAGAAGCTTGTCATAGTAATTGATAGTGGAAACACTCATAATTTTATTCATCATTGCATTGCCCAAGAAACTAATTGCTATATGCACATAGTCAACAATTTTGAAACTGTGATTGGAAATGGAGGTTCAATGAATTGTCGGGGCATTGTGAAAATGTGTGTCTCCAAATTGGTCAATATAACCTAAAATATCATATGTTTTCTATCGACATGGGTGGTTGTGACATTTTTCTAAGTGTAGAATGGTTGCACACTCTTGGCCCCATCCTCATGGATTTTAAGGAATTAACCATGCAATTCCATGGAATCACAAGAGGCTCCCCTAAGATCATAAGTTCCCGTCGAATGAAAAGTCTCCTAAAAAAAGGTGATTCGGGAATTATTTTCCAAGTCCATTCCATTGAAGAAATTGAGACATCCTCGATGCATCATGACCTCGAATATATCATCTTCAAACACCAAGTTATATTTTCCACTCCCCTGGACTTTGTCCTTCCTGTGGTGTTCATGATCATTCAATTCCAGGAACTTGGCACATGTGTCCAAACATTCTCTCCCTCAACAAACTCACCGTCAAAGACAAATTTTGCATTCATGTCATTGATGATCTCTTGGATGAATTAGGTGATTTTGAGTACTTTACTAAAATTAATCTTCGTTCTAGTTACCACCAAATTTGTATGCAAGAGGAAAACATTTCAAATTCATGAGGGTCACTATGAGTTCTTGCTAATGCCCTTTGGCTTGCATAATTATCTCTCCACTTTCCAAAGTCTCATGAATCGTGCCTTACATCCTTTTCCTAGTCATTTTGTGTTAGTTTTCTTTTATGATATTTTCATCTATAGTAAAACATGGACATCCCATTTCACCCATGTATCTACTCTGTCAACACCACTATTTCCTCAAGCAATCTAAATGTCTCTTTGGAGCCTAAGAAGTTGAGTACTTGGTTCATATTGTCGTTAAGGATGGTGTAAAGGTGTATCCTAAGAAGATTGAAGTTATGCAGGATTTTCCTTGCCCCAAAACCATTAATAGTTTGCGTGGTTTTATAGGTTTAACGAGATATTATCACAAGTTGCTTTAAAATTATGGAAAAATTGCAATGCCTCTTACTGCTCTCCTTAAAAAGAATGCTTTCACTTGGACTCCAACCGCTGACCAATCCTTCCAATCCTTGAAAGAGGCTATGTGCACAAATCTTGTCCTCAACATTCCCATATTCACAAATAATTTTGTCCTAGAATGTGATGCTTCTGAGAAAGGAATTGAGGTAGTTCTCATGCAATATGTCAGGCTTTTGGCCATCACTAGAAAACAACTTTTGGAGTGACATATGGGACAATAAATCTATGAAAAGGTAGTGTTGGATATTTTGCATGTCATGGATATCTGAAAACCTTATTTTTTGGGACAACGCTTCCAAATTAAAACAAATCATCATAGCCTCAAGTATTTTCAGGAACAACAAATTTCATCCCCAGGGCAACAAAAATGGGAAGCCAAGATATTTGGATATTATTATGAGATCATTTACGAGAAGGGAAAATAAAATGTTGTTGTTGATGCTATTTCCATAAAGTACGAAGAAGACGGGTCCCCTTTTTCCCTTCCTTCATTCTACCATATTGGCTCCAAATTGTTTGCTAGGAATGGTTGCAAGACCCCAAAATTTCTCATCTAATTTAATAATTTCAAGACAATTCTACAGCTTCTCCATAGTTCTCTTGAAACAATGACGAGATTCTCTACAAAGGTCACCTATGTTTAAGCAAAAAATCACAACTTAGATCCAAAGTGCTTTATGAGATTCATGCTTTACCCAAAGCTAGGAATTCAAGGCTTACCAAAACCTATGAAAGGGTCATTTTTTTTTCCTGGGATGGTATGAAGCAAGACATATGCGCCTTTGTGGCTGAATCTTACATTATTCAACACAATAAGGGCGAAAATTTCAAAGCCCCTAGAACACTACAACCACTTCTGATTCCATTGGTTATTTGGAGAGATATTTCTATGGATTTCATTGTCGGATTACCTGAATCAAGAAATAAGTCACTCATCATGGTGGTAGTTAATTATCTTTCCAAATACACTCATTTATGTGCTCTTGAACAACCATTCACTGCATCCAGAATGGATCAAATTTTCATGGATCATATCTTGAAGCTTCATGGCATGCCTCATTTTATTTTCTATAATAGAGATCCCACTTTCACTAGCAATTTTTGGGAAAAATTGTTCAGGATGAAAATAACCCAATTGCATTGGAGCACTGCCTATCATCCCCAGACTGATGGTGAAACCAATGTTTTCAACAAGTGTTTGGAAACTTATTTGCAGAGTTTTTTGACATATGGGAAAAATTAATGGGATCAGTGGTTACCTCTAGTTGAATCGTGGTACAACACATACACTACAACCACTTCCGATTCCATTGGTTATTTGGAGAGATATTTCTATGGATTTCATTGTTGGATTACCTGAATCAAGAAATAAGTCACTCATCATGGTGGTAGTTAATTATCTTTCCAAATACACTCATTTATGTTCTCTTGAACAACCATTCACTGCATCCAGAATGGATCAAATTTTCATGGATCGTATCTTGAAGCTTCATGGCATGCCTCATTTTATTTTCTATAATAGAGATCCCACTTTCACTAGCAATTTTTGGGAAAAATTTTCAGGATGAAAATAACCCAATTGCATTGGAGCACTGCCTATCATCCCCAGACTGATGGTGAAACCAAAATTTTCAACAAGTGTTTGGAAACTTATTTGCAATGTTTTTTGACAGATGGGAAAAATCAATGGGATCAGTGGTTACCTCTAGTTGAATCGTGGTACAACACATACACTACAACCACTTCTGATTCCATCGGTTATTTGGAGAGATATTTCTATGAATTTCATTGTTGGATTACCTGAATCAAGAAATAAGTCACTCATCATGGTGGTAGTTAATTATCTTTCCAAATACACTCAATTATGTTCTCTTCAACAACCATTCACTGCATGCACAATGGATCAAATTTTCATGGATCATATCTTGAAGCTTCATGGCATGCCTCATTTTATTTTCTATAATAGAGATCCCACTTTCACTAGCAATTTTTGGGAATAATTGTTTAGAATGAAAATAACCCAATTGCATTGGAGCACTGCCTATCATCCCCAGATTGATGGTGAAACCAAATAATTCAACAAGTGTTTGGAAACATATTTGCAATGTTTTTCGACTGACAGGAAAAATCAATGGGATCAGTCGTTACCTCTAGCTAAATCGTCGAACAACAGGTATTACCATACAACTACTCATTTTGAAGCAGTATATAGACAAAAACCATTTTCATTTCTCTCATACATTCTCGGTGTCTCGAAGGTTTATGAGGTTGAAAAAAATATTATGTAGTCCGAGAGGCCATTTTCCATGCCCTTAAAGAAAATTTGGTCATGGATCAAAATTGCATGAAGTAACAACTAGATCGAGGTCGCTCTGAATGTCAAATTCCTGAAGGCAACTAAGCTTTTCTTTGTCTGCAACCTTAATAGAATACTTCTCTCAAATTTGAACATTGTTAGAAACTTTCCCCCAAATTTGATGGTCCGTATAGAATTCTTAAGTTTGTGGGACTGATGGAATATTGATCCAGCTAGATGTTGAAGGCCATCCACCTTTTCCATTGAATCAACATTTGAGCCTATGGTTTTGATAAGCCATGATATTCACCCTTTTGATGGGGAATGGAATGTAATGGCATATTCTTACAAACATCATGTAATTATTTTCTAGTGGTCTTATGTACATGCTTACGAGATAGCATTAATCCACTAGATCCCATTAGAACTCTATAGTTAAGCGTACTCAAGCTAGAGTAGTACTAGGATGGGTGAACGCCCAGGAAGTCCTAGTGTTTTACATGCCTATGGAAATTTATAAACTTAGAATAATTTATCCCATATGCATCATGGGAATTGTTCTCCTCTCACTCTCTCATATATAAATGAGGTGAAGGAGTCCCTTTAAGCATGCAATGAAGAGTTATTTATATCTTGATGTGAATGAAGAGTAGAAATCGTCTCATTATTTTCACGAACAATCTACCTTACTCTTCTACTTTGTGTTGTACAATGTTTTTCTATCTGATTCATCAACGAAAGTTGGGTTTCACTGTATTTCTGTGTTCTATGCTATATTTTTTTTGTCTCATTTCCTTCTCATCATAATATGGATCAGTGGTATCAAAGAAATCTTCTCCTTTTCATTTCTCAGTACATGTCCTTGAAGTGGTTATGATATAGAGAGTTGGGTCTCAAGATATTTTCTCTCGAGGACAACCACTCTCTCCAGCCCAAGTGACCTTCCACGATAGAAGAAAACATAGATGATAAAGAAGAAGATTCTTTCAAGATGTTTCTCTAGGAATCCATTGTGCAATAGAGGAATGAGATGATGAAAACATTTGCTTAGATCCTTCGAGGACTACCGATCTTGGAAGCTTAGGCACTTTTAACAAGAAACCATTTCGGGCGTGTGACACCATTCAAGGTACAAGTCAATTTTGATATCTCCTTATTTGAAGGCCAGATAGATGAAAATGATCTAGAATAATGGTTAAATATACTAGAAGGTTATTAATCTATCCAAAAAAATTCTAACAGTACAAATATCACCTTTTTGCTCCATAAATCCCTTCCCCATGTCAAATCTTACCGGGAAGGTTATTGGTAGAGAGAAACCATAGATGAATCTACAAAATTCAGGAACGAACCCACTTGGGAGGCTTTTATAGATTCCTGAAAGGAGGAGTTCTATCGTATCAGAAATTATGATGACCAGTACATGAGATGGATGATCCTCCGTAAAAAAAAGAGATCAAATGGTGTTCGAGTACACTAACAGTTTTCATACCTTACGCTCAAAGATATATATCAATGACTCTAAGAGAGACTTGGCTTTGAAGTACAATAATGGTATACAAAGGTACATCCAAACAAAGATTTATTTCTTGGATATATCCTCACTCGGGGTTGCTTATCAATATGCAGTCAAAATCAAGTAGAAATTCAAGCAGCGGATTAAGATGAGTTCGAGTTTAAAAATACACCAAAACATAAGCATGGAAAAGGTAACCCTAACTCCCATAATGAAGGAAATATAAACAAGTAAGAACAACCTCAAGAGATCAATTCCAAGACGTAGGAAAATAAGGGTAATGGGAATTTTAAGAAAGACACAAGAAAGTGGTGTGAGGTCCACAACAACCCCTCGCACAACATTGATGAATATCGCTCGAAATAGTCATTGGATGTTGAGCTTAAAGAAAAATAATTTGATCCTAGCATGGAATATAATTCGAAGCACAATAAATGGAAACATATCATTGATGTAGATCCCACTGCTACCATCATGGAAAAAAAAATACAACTAAAAGAACTATAGGATCTTGAGGAGGGGGGATGCCTCTTCGACTTGTAGATGTGGGTAAAGGGTACCCCACTACATTTCATTCTTGACAGTGGGAGTCTGAATAAAATGATCTTAGCCGAGGTTGTCAATAGATTGAAGCTTCCAGCTATTCCACACACCGAAACATACACCATCAGATGGTTGAGTCGGGGAAGAGACATTGTGTTAGCTAATAGTGTCACTTGTCCTTTGGCATCAATCCCTTCAAGAATGAGGTATTGTGTGATGTTTTCCCACTTGAAGTCTGTGATGTTATTTTAGAAAAACCATATATGTGGAAACACCATGCTATCAATGAGTCTCGAACCTGCAGTGTCTTTGTTACTTTGGGAGGTCAGGTCTACAGGGTGCCATAAGTAGCTCCAACTACTGCCACTTCATTGATATCATAAAACCAATGTCACAAAGAAATATCTCAGACCACAAAGTTTTCTCTCTTCACGATCCAGTCATATTGTGAACATAGGGTCACTCTGACCACTACATCCTCAGTCCAAGGCGTTTCTATCCCGCAGAAGAAGGTCAACAATATTGTAGAGGAGCACAAAGAGAATGATATTCTTCCATATGTCAATCATAGATCTATTGGCCACGACCCTTTTCAGGTGTTCTTGGGGTTCCAACAATTATCTCCCATTGATATAGCTCTTCTTCATGCATATTCACCAAGAAATTCCTCCCACACTCATACCAAGACAGATCATCTATTCAAATATGTTGAATGGATCTAACACCTCCAACAGGTTCATGAAATCCTTCCACATGTAAAGTAAAAGAAGGGCATCTACTTCAATAAGGAAAGTGGCTCACCAAGGTTCAGATTCAATATAAGTTTCCCCCTCTCCCAAGCAAAATTGACACAATGGGTGATCCAGATGGATATCGGTGGCCACCCACCTTTTCCAACTGGCTCAAAACAGTTTTCTGACAATTTTGTTAATTTACTATTTTTAGCATTTTTTCACTTTCGAAGCCATTTTGAGGCCCTAAATGATGTTTTTTGGGGACAATGGGGAGAACTATAACATTTCCTTATGGGGAGAAATATAACATTTCCTTCTTTATTTCCCCAAAGATAAATCTCCTCCACGATACCTTTTGAATGAGCTATCATATGCCTAAAATGGAGATCGTATGCAAAAGTTACGACCCCCAGATGTTGATGTACTGACTTACCCAAACGAGGCCCACATGACTTTTGACACTTCATCTCCTAGGGTTAGGTTTTTGGATGTCTAGGGTTTTTGGAATTCCTGTTTATTGTAAAAAGGTCGTCAGACCCTCATTGTAATCATCTTCTTGCGAATGAGTGCAGTCGTCACATCTCTTCTCAGAGATAAGCCACCACCATTCCAACAAGTTTGTTTTCGCTGCATTTTACAGTTTCAACTTCTTTCCTTATTGAATAGAAAACCAGTTTTACTATATCTCTGTTATTTTGTTTTAAGCACCTGTTAATAATCTGTATTCATTTCGTTTTCGTCATAAAATACAGATCAATGGGGACCATTTATTTCTAAGGGGGGGGGAAATGATCCAAGTGGATCTCACTGACCATCCACATTTTCCAGTGAATCAACATTTCGAGCCTATGGTTTTGATAAACAATGATATTTACCCTTTTGATGGGGAATGGAATGTAATGCCATATTCATTTGTTAGGTTTAAACATCATGTAGTGATTTCCTAGTGATCTTATTTACATGCTTATAACATAGAGTTAATGCACTGGATTCCATTATAACTCCACATTTAAGTGCACTCGAGCTAGAGTAGTACTAGGATGAGTGACCACTCGAGAAGTCCTACTATTTTACATGCCTAAGTAATTTTATAAGCTTAGAATAATTTATCCTAGATGCATCATGGGAATTATTCTCCTCTCACTCTCTCATACGTAATTGAGGTGAAGGAGTCCATTTAAGAATGCAATGGAGTGTGATGTAAATCTTGTTGAAAATGAAGCTTAGCCAACATCCCTTTATTTTCAAAGATAATCTACCCCATTATGTCAGTTAGTGTTCTACAATATTTTTCTATCTTATTCATTAATAGAAGATGGGAAACAATGTATTTATGTGTTCTCTACTATATTTTTGTTTTTGTCTCATTTCCTTCTGAGCATAATCCCTACCACATACCAGTTATCTCTTCCCAATTATTTTAAGCTCCATCCCATTTTTCATGTCTCATGCTTACACAAGGTGATTGGAACTAAGTGTCAAACTCAAACCACTCTCCTTGAATTGGATGAAGAAGGTTCCATATAATTTCATCTATAATCTATCTTGGACCAACATGAGCATCATCTCTGCTAGCGTACCATCAAGGAAGTATTAGTGCAATGGAAAGATAGAACTCGAGAAGATGTCACCTCAGAGTTGGCCACCATTCTCCAACAATTTCCTCATCTCGAGCCTTAAGGAAAAGATTTTTCTACAAGGGGGAGGGAATGTTAGGGACCTAGCCTCCCTAACCCCTCACATAGGTATAATAATATAATTTTCATCTAATAAAGACTAACATTAGTGAATATGTCCTATTTAATAAATGTAAACAAAAAAATGAAAGAAGACCTAATAGAAGCTTTCGCTTCTAGAAATATCTTCATCTAGAATGTTCTTTAGAAGATAGAATTAGTATAAATAACATTAGGAGGTATGATAATCTGTTTTCTTGAGAATTATTGTAATAGAGTGCTTCACTACTGAAGGTTTCCCTCTCAAAGAGGAAATTGAACATTACCCGCTATCAATAAATGTATCTTTTTTGGTTGTGATTCTCTACACTTTATTGTTACACTAGTATTTTTCTACAATATGTCTATTTTCTGATTAATATAATAGATTTGATACCTTACAACTCTTCTTCATTAGATAGGGAGTTATAGAAAATTAGAGAATTTATGTAAACTCTTAATTTTTATGAGTATAAATAATTTTGATATATTTTATATATATGGGTGCATTATATTTTCTGTTACTATTATAAATATATTTCAATGACATATTCAAGAGCGTGTTCTAAGGTAGAAGGAGAAAACTCATTTAGTTTGGTTTTTATTATTTCCATTATGTTTTTACATTTCATTAATCAACGCTGCATATAAATTGAATAGATAAATCAAAATCATTATAATTGTTTTCTTAAAAGGAAAAGTGTTATTAAATTTTTTGTAGCATGTAATTGTACATTTATTTATCTTACATTTACCACAATAGCTTAGATTTGTCATTTTATACAAGACATTATTTATTTTTTCTTCGTTCCTTTTCCTATGGCATAAAATTACACATATTTCTTTAAACTTTATAGTTTTTTGTAGTTCCATTATTAGTTTCTATAGTTGGAATTACTCTTAAGTTTTAATATAAAATATAGTTTGATTAACTCTTAAGTTCTACATTGATATTTCAATAGTTTAGCTAGTCTTACATAAGATTTTCATAGGTAGTTTAATATGGGATCTCTAAAATTTCGGTAGATCATAATTTAAATTTAGAATTTTTGTGCACAATATTTTCTTCTTTTAAAATTAGATTTTATAAATTCAATATTTAATGTAATCTTGGTTTTCAAAATAGCATTTAAACAACTAGGGTGAGATATTAAATATTGAATTTGCATAGATTTTGCAGATCACCACATAATAACATCACAAACCTCAGGTTGATAATTAAACGTATAACATAAATAAATATTGTAAGACATTCAATTTGACAATCAAAAGTGAGGGGATACAACATAGATGGATTACTACATATACTTATATCTATATAGACATGGAATTTAACAAGGGTTTCTATTAGAAATCAATTGTATAGAGAAACAGTATTCCTCTACCAAAATGTTACAGTATGAGAAGGCTTCCCTCCTATGATTGATTAGCTATAAAAAAATAACATATTTCTACCTTCTACACCAATCTCTCAAACAATTGAAGCCCTAAAAAATCTTAGTTCAATTCTACATGAAAGTATAAGGTGAAGGAAGAATATTGATTAATTAGTAATAATTTCATCTTGACCAGTCGAGGTTTGTAGCCAATTATCCCAATCTATTGGGGTGGCTAGATCTCAGTGGGAATCATTATTTTCTCATTGTCTAGAAGTATTTCCCTCTAATAGAAAACATATTAGAACATCCTTCAAAGAAAATCTTTTTGTATCTTAGATCCCAACCTCATGTAACATAATATAATTAGCTAGGGGAGATAGAAATACATCAAAAGACCCAAGAACCTTTGTTTCTTCCACTTGATGAAGAAAAAGTTGAATAAGTTGAATTGTGAGGCATAGTCATGCCTGTCTAGGACATGAAGGAGGAATGAATGAAAATATTCAATAGGAGGAAAAGGAACTAAAATCTATAGAAAATTCTAAGAATAAATTGACATAGAAACTAATTTTATACAAATATTGTTTTGTCACTCTTTTAAGTTCATAGTTTGTTTTCATTTATTCATAGATTCCAAGATATGGAAGAAACTCTTGGGAAAATGTGCTAAATTCTCCTAACATAGCTTTCGAAAATTAGTTCCAATCATATTAATTCTTTTTAATAAATGCCCAGTTGAGTTATTAATGAAACATTATAGTGGAAGCATAAATATAGAAACCATACACAATGTACACATGTAATTTATGGGAAAAATGCCCCTAGAAAAACCCCTAAGGTAAAACCAGTTCCTTTTCGATTTTATTAAATAAAATCTCGTCTCCCTTCATGGGTTACTGGCCCACCTAAGGAAAATACAAAACAACAAATATCCAACATTTACAATCCTAAAGATCAATCTTTCGATCTTGTTGGTTGGTTGTTATATCCCTTTCTACCCTTTTCCTTCTTTACACATTGCCTACCCCTACACACTTGGATGGAAGTCCTTCTCCACCGACTCAATGAAATATCACTCACTGCTTATTTGTGTCTCTACTACTCTCACTTAGGCTATGCTTGATAACCATGAATTTATCCTAAATACAAAACCTTAGATATCAAAAGTGATCAAATGTTGAGATTAAATATCACCTTCACTTTATGATCTAATGGATAGGATTTAATTTAATTCACTAATGAAAAATTATGATGCATTTATTTAAATTAAACTCACATTAGTTACAAAATTACATTAACTTTATTAATCGCTTTAATAAATTAAATATCCTAAGTGTTGAGAGGTAATGATGATGAACCTAACGTGTTATAAATAAACCGACGTGGAAATACTTGTTTGATACTACATACATGAACATTCCCTCTTAGCGAGGAAGACACTTCCACCTCCCTAAGGTGGCTCTATCCTTTCTATCATATCTGCTACCATGTATTCTCTCCAATCCACCTAACTGGTTGCTCCCTCTAAAATGAAAGTTATCTTGGCCATTTCATTTGGAACCTTTCCATAAGACTAGCTACCTTTCAACATGCTCCTAGAATCGTGTTGCTTTTGAGCATCCTGCATGGCCTTATCATACCATGAATCATTATAGATAGAATTGGAAGGTTTCTCCTTCCCACTTGAACATTATGGTTTACTCCCTATGAGTTTCTAAATCTTTGGAGCTATATTGTACTTGTTCTCTTCCACTCTGCTACATGCCATGGATCAACAAGCTACTCAACACATTTTTTTAGTTTCCTGGACCTGTTGCTTGTTGCTTGGACCTGTTGCCTTCTTCTTGGATTATTATTCCACCTACCTATAACCTTATGATACTTCTTGGGTGCTCCTTTAGGTGACCTGATATTTCTTCTCTATGCCTAATTACATGCCCATTATCCTGCAATCTCTTCTTGTTTGTTTCTCCCTGAGTTGGTTTCTGTACTATCCCTACTCACGGTTCTTTTAGCTATGGCCTCATCCTCTACACTCATGGCTTGTCAATCCATTGGATGGTAGCTGGATATTATTCAGTGGCCAACTATTTTAGTAGTTGGCCCTACCAATGACTAGTATGTTATTGATAACTAACTATAAACTACTCTACTACCCCGTCTCTCCTTCCCCAACCACTAGTTTTTATAGGAACATTTTCCACCAAATATGATTATGATGAGTCGATGGCTCGAACTACATCCATTTCCCTACTTGAAATACCTTTTCCCCATTTTCCTCCTCAAAAAATATTTTAAAAACACCAGTTTGATTGATGTATGTGACTTTCCTTCAAGCATGCCACAAACATATTCTAGTTGCTATTTAGCAACCTGCATACATGTTAATTTGGATAAAAAAATAATAAATCCTAAAATTTTAGGAGGAGTTGATGGTTCCTCAAGTTCTTGACCTCTTGTAGCTAATCCATAACTAATCCAACTATAAAAAATGAGTATAAAATAGAGCCTTGGGGTGGGGGAAAGATAGAACAAAAAAATGCATACTTATGATGTTGATTTAAATTTAGTCCTGCAAGTCCCCTTTTACCCTTGCATATGAGATTGTCCCTTCCATATGGAAACTCTTGTTTTCAGAAGTTGTGTTCTCCCTATATTGTCAGGAAGAGATTATTTTACATCCCTGGACCTAGTTGAACACACAGCATTGGAGGTATTGTTGGTCATATATGGCCTTGTTTGGAGGAAATTTTAGTCCAGTTTCGAGGTTGTGTCACAGTGGTTACAAGTTGTAACAAAATTTTATTTTGTTCATAATAAAATATATCTCATTTTCTTCCAATTTCATATGTTGATTCATATTTCTTGTATATCTTACAGATGATAATTTGAATCTATTGTGCAAGTTGTAATATAAATGTTCCAGTTAGTTATCAGAAAACTACTCTTTTTCATTCGCTCATCTCTTTGTGTGCAAGAGATTTCAAAGTATTTTTGTGTAAGAGTGTTGGACTAAAAGTATTCATGCAGGATCGACAATGAACATTGAAATCCAGGTTTGTTCCTGTTTCTCTTCCTTGAATGTTAGTTATTCCAAGGTAGTCATTCTTAGTCAATTACTTGATTTCAGTATGAGACTGGTATTTTAGGGTATATTTGTGTTGTGGCCCTAACCCATATTCATAGGACATTATTCTTCGTAACATAACTAGCGACCCTGATGGGGACATCTCCCTTTTTGGGTAGTTAACGATGCTTGTGGTTTGTACTAACTTTGATTCTTTTTCTGTGTCTTTGACAACTATTTAGCCTTCTATAAATTTGTATGATCCTTCTCGAGTCTTCCAATCCATTTTCTCTCAATTTTGAGGGTTTTTCACAGGGTGTAAATGGGTTTCCTTCTGTACAATGGTGTGCATATGCGACTTTCCTTGAACACAGTCATGTACATACGCTACTTGTCTTTGCGACAATCATGTACATTTTTTGGGAGTCATTTTTCTCTCTTGCTCAGATTATTAGAAGTTGGGTTTTGGTACAATAGTGTCTTTCTAGGTCCTATGTATCTTAGATATTGATTTTTGGTTTCATAAATTGTTTCTTTCATTTCAATATTATAACAAAAGTCCAAAAAAAAAAAATAATCTCTCTCATTTTGGTAAAGTAATTTTTTTGGATTTTGATGGTTTTAGGTATATAGAAAGATTTTTTTTATGTATGTTGCACCCTTACCTATTTTGGAAGTTCTTTATAGGGTGTTGGGTCATATGTTACTGTATTTCCTACCTTTTACTTTCTTGTTTTATTTATTTACCAAAATGGAAGTGTAAGGGCATGTGCTTGTAAACTTTCTTCCTTACCCTATGCATTTACATTAAATATAGAAAGAGTTCATTATATGCATGTTTCTTTCATAATTTTCTCTTTTACTTTTAAGAAAAAAAAAACTTTAAGTTTGCATTTAGGGTTAGTTTTTGAGGTGCATCTCCATCATTTAAAACATAAAGAAAAAAAATCATTTTTCATAGCTTATTGCATTGCATAAGTTGTATATTTGAAATGAATCATGCATTGCATTGGAAGTGAAAGATTCACATTTCAATTGCATTGAAAATGAAACATTTTATTTGGAAAACAAGTTCATTAGTGTCCATATCATACACCTCTTTCTTTTGAAGAATCTATCCTATTTTATATCAATAATATTCTTAAAGTGTAATTTTTTTTGTTTCTCCTAGTTTCACGACCATTCGATTTTTACTTAAGACAGAACCACTAAATTCAATGATCATAACTAAAATGAACAAGTAATGTTTTTCTAGGGTTCACCAATATCGTGGGCTAGTGTTACATAAATATTCCCCTACGGACATGTGAACTTTTCCTTGGATTATAGAACCCTAATACCAAGACACAAAGATACAGGTGGACACTAACATCCCTTTGATTTCAGTTCAATCAATTAGAAAGAGAGAAGAAGAAAGACGTTGTTTTGAATTTTGTATTTGCTACTTTCAATCAAATATTGATATCAAAACTCCTTACTGCAACTTGATACCTGAAATAGGAAACAAAGAGAAACAAATAACTCCTACACTACAAGATTATATCAAAAAATTCATCTACAAAGATCAAAGGAACAATAGACAAGCACATGCAAGAATACATAAGATAGAAGGAAACAGGCCAAGTATATTCAAATGAGAACTCAAAGATAGTACTTATAGGCCATGATTGATGCAATTGTACTAACCTCCCCAAGCTCTCCTTGTCCATCCCTTGCACAATGCTACCAAGATCATAAGTTTGATATCTAAAAGCTTCTTCCTTTTCACCTTGTAAAGACCTCAATATATAATCTTGAGAGGCATGAAAACTATGCTAAAATGAGGGGTATGGTTGAGGATATGGTTCCTTGAGTCTTGTATCATATCCTAAATTTAATCCCAAGAATTAGATTCGAACAAAAATAACTCAATATGAAAGAGTTGGCCCATAGATTAAGGTGGGGGAGACCCCCCCTTTCTCTCAACAACATCAACACTCCCCCAAAGTGAGATATAGAGCATTGATCCTAGATTAGCACCCTCCTATGGTGGAATGTGGGGTGTTATGTGTGCACCCAAATTATGGACAAGGGGGCACTTCCCTTAATAAATGCTTAAAAAAGGGTCAGAATGTCCAAGGAAAAAGTGTGTTTTGACCTAGAAATGAAGGTTTTCCTCCTCCCATATGACTTAGAGGTCATGAAAAAATGTTTTAATGGTGTCAAGGGTTGGTGACACCTCAAAAATTGAACTCAACACTTGATAACGTGCATAATACACTTGCGACAGTGAATGCGACACTTACCAAGGTGCATATTTCACTTTGTGACATTTAGGGTGTGAAACACAAATGTGGCATTTTGATCTTTAGCAGATGTTCCCTGAAGTGTGAGATTAGAAGATAAAGTAATGGCTGAATCACTTTACAAACTATTCAAAGAAAGGGTATTGGAGTGGGAGAACCTAGAAGAAGCTGGAAAGAATCATCAAACAATATTGATATATGTTCCATTTCCAATGCATTCTTACCTATGCTCAGAATACGAGATGACTAAAATCACAACCACCAACCAATACATTGTAGATCCATTAAAAATACTAACTAAGGATGTGGCCACCAAAGAAATAATGTGGATCCATGCCTTTATGATATGAACTGATCCCAACCATGAAAAATACAAAGTGGATCTATGGGAATATATATATATATATATATACACATATAGATATCAACATACTCAACTGATCTCCTTCGTAGCTTGGGAAAATTCGATAATAGAGTGAACACCCAACTGAGCATCTTCGTCGCAATCACAATGTGGTACAAATATATCCATGTGAATAGATGATTTGATGTAGAACATGGTAGAAACAACTTGATTATCGGTCATTGATGTAAAGATTTAACAAGTGCGAGGGAAATCACCAATGATAATGAATCCCAAGGTACCCTAGTACTTTCCTGCAAATATGAATAAATGATATGAGTTCAAAAATCCATGGAATCATTTGATGAGAAGTCGAAGATGTAAACCTTTTTTCGGAAGCGAGGAGTCCTACCATTGAGGCATGCAGATCCCAAGGTACTAACTAGTTTCTAAATCTACTTCTCGGATGATTTGATGAATTCGATAGGAAAAGACTCATCGAAGGAGGGCCTTGATGTATCCCCCATCATCGAAATGAAAATTACACAGGAAAGTGATGTAAGATAGTGAATCAAATGAGTATGGACTAACACGGGAAATGGAAACTGGTAATTATTGTAGATGGATGGTTTGAAGTGAATATTCCCTTGAACATGATGAGGCATGACAAATGACATGGAAACATTGAATTGACAAATACCAAGAATGTAATGTGATAGAAATAAGAGTGATTTTCTAAAGGAAAAAAAATTATAACAACACAAGGAATTGGTATGACTCACAGACAAGTAGGTTACCCAACTGTAAGATGATACACAATTAGGTGCCATGTTCAAGGTAAATAATAGCTACCATAAAGGATTTCAAAAGACCTAACCCAATTCCTTAAATGTTTTCCCCTACCCAGATAGATGAGTACCTATTTCTTTTTAAACGAGCTTGAGGAGGATAACAAATGATCAATATAGATGATCCTTCAGATGAGTCCCTCGACATATGTTTAAAGAACCTGAGGAAGGAGGGGTTTGGTCCCAAATGGGTCTTGGATATTAGACTCACATAGGTCTTTCAAGGAATAGTTTTACGAGCCCAAAGCAGGTAAAATCAATGGTTTTTCATGTTTAGGGAGTATAAAAAGAACTTAAATACGACTCCATGAATGACTTTTTTGTAAATTTAGTCTCCCAATCCCGAAAAAAGTGTAAAACAATACATGTGAGAACTCTTCTAATCATTCTTGATTAGAGTGTTCCTTTTTTGTAATTAGTATAGCGATGTTGAAAAAGAGATAAACTACCACTCTAAATATGCCCTTTCGAACCTTTTAACGAGTGTGAAAGGAATCAATATCACTCGACAATATTTTTCAAGTTTAGGTAGTCTAGAAAGAGCTTAAAGGAAACTACGAAGAGTTTATTTTTCATATACATTTTACGAGTCTGAAAAAGAGATAAAATTGTACTTGGTAACGTATTCTTGTGTTTTAATGAGCACGCACAAGAATAAAAACTAAGATCGTTCCAGAAAGAGTTACTACTTTACGATGGGAATGATCCTTGAATGAGGATCGCTCCTAGCAGCGTGTCTTTCCAGAGGTAGTTTTCACCCATCTTGCGCTGTAGAAGCTAGTGGTTTCTCTCCATCATGATGTCCATAGGATGGAGACCTACCCCCCAAGCATGATTTACTCTAATGAATCTTCTTATTTCTTTGTTTAGGTGTCTGGTTACTGATGGGAACATTTTCACTAGGGGGAGGAAAATAAGGTTCAAGTATTTGATCCAAAGTGAGACTCATTTCGAATGGATGTGGGTATATTTCATTTTCTAATGGGCTTGACAAAGATGATGAACTATGGTCATCGAGACCAGATACTACCAAAGGATCACATAATTCTAAGGATTGTCACTCTTGAGTCAAAATCATGTTTAATGCGGCAACCTATTTAGTGGGAGGAGAAGGAAAAGGAAAATCCCCCATGAGCGAGGAATCCTTAATAAGACCTACACCTATACTCTCAAAACCACTCTGTCTTAGAAAAGGGACATTATTCACTGTGACATTGAGATATGGAGTTGTATACTCAATTTGGTCAATAGTGATAATATTTCCTTGATGGGGAAAACATAAGATATGACACATTGAAGATGCGATTAGAGTCATAGTGTAGAACCAACTATGACCAAGTAACAAATTATAATCCAAAAATACATCGACTACTTTGATATCAACCGAAAAAGTCTTACCCTTCAATGTCATAGTTAAAGAGTGCAAGATTCTCTGAGGTTGGAAACCACGTCCATCAAACTATTTCAAGGTGGTAGGGGATGGGGTAAGTGTAGGAGAACTAAGGGCCCTCCAAAAGGGAAAAGACATGACACAAGTTGATCCAAGTGGATATCGGTGGCCACCCACCTATTCCACGGGCTCAAAAAATAGTTTTCCATCTCGGTAGATTTTCGGGTTCCAAACTTCTGTGGTCGTTTTCAGGCCCTAAACGACATTTTTTTGGGGATTCAGGGTCCAAGAGTCCACTACAAACCCTTGAATGGACAAGTCGAAAATCCTTCTTCTCAGTTATACCTTTCCAATAGTGTATCAAGCGCCCCAAATGGAGATCGTATGCAAATATTATGCCCCTGGGAAGTTGACATATCAACTACCCCCATCGGGGCCCGCAAACCTTTTGGATTTTCATCTTTCGGGGTTAGGGTTTTGGATTTTACTTATCTTAAAAGGAAATTAGAGCCTCATTTTAAGAATAATATTCTTGCAAATGGGAGTAGCCGTCACATCTCTTCTCAGAGATAAGATGTCACCATTCTAGTGAGTCTTTCACTCTGTATTTTTACAGTCTTTGTACATTTATTTCATTAATAGAAATCGTGTATTATTATATATTTGTGTTTATGGTTGCATCTCTGATACATTTCTATTATATTCTTGGATATCTGTGATATCTCTTTGCATTTATTTATTATATCTTCGATCTCATTTCGTGCTAAAAATGATCTGGATCAGTGGTATTAGAGCAGGATCCTCTTGATCATTTTTTTTAGTGCATGTCCCCGATGAGGTCCGAGTATAGAAAGTTGGGTCTAGATCCTGTCTCTCTTGAAGACAATCTCTCTCACACGCTCAAGAAACCCTCCGTGGTGGAAGAAAATAAAAACGACGGAGCAGATGATCCTATCAATCTGTTGTTTGAGCAAGATCTCATGCAACAGAGGGACGAAATGATGGATAATTTTTCCGACATCCTTCAATGTGTTCCGATAGAAACATGCACATATTCATCAAAAATCCACTTTGAAAGAACCTCTCCTTTCAAGGTATAGGACCTTAATTTTTATATTCCCGTATTTGAAGGTCAGATAGATGCGGATGCCCTAGACACAGTGCGAAGTTAATTTTTACCTGTCGGAAGGTGGTCTGTGATATTCCCGTATATGTTCATAATTTTTCCGACAGGGAAAATATCACCTTCCCACTCCTTAAATATCTCCCCCATGTCAAACATTGGTGGGAAAACTACTGAGAGCAAAGTTCCACAGAGGAGTCTAGAATATATGGGGTTGAGCCCACTTGGGGATTTTTTGTAGATGCAATAAAAGAATAGTATTACCCTGTTGGAAACTATGAGGACCAGTACATGAGAGGGGACAAGAACTTCTAGAGTTCACCAATACCTTCCATACCTTATGAACCAATCTAGGTATCAAAGACTCCGAACAAAATTTGGTTTTGAAATATCATGGGGCTCTACACAGATACATCCAAAATGAAATGGATTTTCTATACATCTCATCAGTCGATGTTGCTTATCGATGTGCTGTTAAAATCAAGCAGAAATTTAAGAACCAAAAAAAATGAGAGTTTGGGTCTGGAAATCTGTAACAAGCAAAGTATGATAAAGACGACCCTAATAAATAGTCTCTCGAAAACCATTCCAAGCTATAGGAAAAGAAGGGTCACGGGAAGACAAAGAAGGAGATCGAAAAATGGTTCCATTTCCACAAAATCCCTTGGAAAAACACTGAGGAATGTCGCTCAAAACAATCATTGGTGGTTGAGATCAAAGACAAGGAGATAGACCTTGATTCAGAATTTGATTATGAAAATACTGGTAAAAGATAGATCATCGACACAGACCCCACTGCTATTATCGCGACCGCAACAATTCAACCAAAAGAACCAACATATCCTGAAGAAAGGGAGCACCTTTTTCATTCACATATGTGGGTGAAGGGGACCCTACTTCATTTTATTGTTGATAGAGGAAGCCAAAATAACCTCATCTCAGTAGAGGTCGTCAAAGAGTTGGGATTATCGACAACAACACACCCGCAACCATACAACATCAGGTGGCTTTGCCAAGTACGAGATATTCGTGTCAGCTAGCAGTGTCGATTGTTATATGACATCCAACCCTTCAAGGATGAGGTATTATGTGATGTTTCCCCACTGGATGTATGTGATGTTCTCTTGGGCTAGCCATATATGTGGAAGCGTCATGCTATTTATGAGTCTTGACCCCGTAGTGTCATTGTTACTTTGGGGGGTCATATCTATAGAATACAAGAGGTAATTATGAATATTGTCCCACCTAAAAAATGTTTCAAGGTAGTATCTCATACTACAAAATTTATCTTTTTCACAATTTGTTCAAAAGGTGAACAGAAGGATACTGCAACCACTACAACTTCATACCAAGCACCTTCTATACAATAGAAGCAAGCCAACAAGGTTGCAAAAAATAACAAAGATTCCTTCTGAAAACAATCATCGCATGTATATAGTATGGTTAAAAATTTACAGCCCTTCCAGCCACAGGTTCGTGATAACCTTCAACAAACCAAGCAGTGCGACATCTCCAAAAAGGCAAGCAGCTCACCAAGATTCAGATTCAACAATCACTTTCCCCTCTTCCCTTGGAAATAAATGAAATGGACACCATTTATTCCTAGTGATGGAGGATTTATCTAGGTGGATATCGGTGGCCACCCACCTATTCCACGGGCTCGAAAAAAAGTTTTCCATCTTGGCAGTTTTCGATAGTTTTTTGAGTTCCAAACTTCCATGGTCATTTTGAGGCCCTAAACAACATTTTTCAGGGATTCAGGATACAACATATTCTCCAAATCATTGTCCTAGGCTATTCTAAAATCCTTATTCTCAGTTAGATATTTCCAACGGTGTATCGAGCACCCCAAACAGAGATCGTATGCAAAAGTTACGCCACCAAGAAGTTGACGTACCAACTACCCCCATCGAGGCCTGCAAACCTTTTGGATTTTCATCTTCCGGTGTTAGGGTTTTGGATTTTAAGTATGTTAAAAATTCCCTTCGAGCCTCATTGTAAGAACAATGTTCTTGTGAGTGTGAGTAGCCATCACATCTCTTTTCAAAGATAAGTTTCCACCATTATAGCGAGTCTTTCACTTTGTATTTTTATAGTCTCTGTACATTTATTTCATTAATAGAAATCGTCTATTACTGTATCTCTGTGTTTATGGTTGCATCTCTTATACATTTATGTTATATTCTTGTATATCCGCGATATATCTGTGCATTTATTTATTACATATCTTCTCTCATTTCATCTCGAAAATAATCCAGATCACAATTGGACGCTCCCTCATCGAAAGCAGTACAATAGATGTTCCTTCCACCAACCAATACTTGAATTTGGAATGATATCTGATGGGATACCTTCTCCTTAAAATAATATAGATTAAATGTAATCAGGTTCAACTCCTCAGGATCCATGGTTCTAATGGTTGACAACATGGTTCTATGTTGACTTTGAAAGTGTTGTAGAACTTCAAGGGTTGACGTAGCACAAGGATCTTGCGCCAAATATTCAATAATGTTGTAGTTTTGGGTAGTGCGGGAATTATGATTAAATGTATCTTTTTGAATTAATCTCATCGGTGGGCACAACATTGTGTCAGAAATCAACTACTCAAGCTAACGAGTATTGGAATATGGAGGAAGAGTAAAATTAGAGGGTTGATCAACAACCTTCCCTTTAGTTTGATCACCTAGAGGAGTGTTCCCCATGGTCATAATGACCTTTGTTTCCCTCTTGCAGAGGGGCATGATTTTACGCAACCAAATGTTTCTATTAAACCAGTTGGGAGGTACCCTTCAAATATTTAGTGATATCCTCACGATGAAAGATGTATGTTGTGTAGTGGTTTTCCTCACAAATAATACAAGGTGATTTAGCCTTCCTTATCGGTTGAGTATAAGTAGACTTAGGATTATCCTTCTCATTAGAACGTTTCTTGGATTTGCCCTCATTTTTCTTCTCACCTACTAGTTACTGAGATGACTTGGATTGGACTGCATTCACCTCAGATGTTTGAGCATGAGTGGAAGTAGTTGTTGTGTTTGGAATGGAACTAGGTTCCAGAGAAAGTCTTGATGGATCATTCTACATACGAGGAAAATTAGGGATTAGATCATAAAGTGTGCCATATCGGGAATAAACCAAGTCCAAATACTGCAAATGGTTGATATCCTACTTCTCAGTAACTACATTTCCCATAGCAAAATTCTGGGTGATGGGAGGCAAGATCAAATTTGTAAACCAATCCAAGAGGAGTTCGTCTAGAATTGGAGCCTTAATCAACTGTCTTCGTCATATTCACTCATGAATATGATCAAATATGTGGGTAGAAGAGGATTGCCAAAGAGAGGTAAAAATTTATGTATCAGTCTCATACCGTATAGGAAATCGAAAATGCATCAGGAAATCCATGGAAAGATAATTAAAGTTGATAAATGAGTTATGCAGAAGTTCAATGTACCATTTTGTTTTTGCACGAGAAAGGGTTCTCTGGAAAAGTATAAAATGAATTGAATCGTCCATCAAAGAGTTGGAAGAACACCATAAATGGAAAGTCATAACATGATTGCTAGGATCTTCCCCATGTTTTCCGTCGAATTTTGGAATGACGGACAGTAATTTGGCAGGGATGGAGGGCCAAAATGGGGCATGAAGGAAGGGATCCTTTGTTAAACGAAACATATATGGAAAATATAACGTAGACAAGAATGGTAGTTGTCGGTTAGGTTAAAGATATTGGTGATAACCATATTGTGTGGGAACACCAGTAGAACCATATTCAGGTTGTGGTGAGATGACAAAGCTAGATGTTCCTCCCATATGCGGTGGATGTCCAGGTTGTCCCCCTATGTAAGGTGGTTGTCATGTTTGTCCACCCATGTATTGTGACAAAACGTATGGACCTCCTACATACTAAAATTGACCTAATTTTGCCTCGATGTATGGCGGTGGAAGGGACTATTGCATCAAAATCATGGGGTTGACGGCTTGATAGGGCATAGTTCCTTACATAGGAATTCCTGTCGGATTGGGTTGAGCCCAAAAATGATTCACAACTCATGGATATGGATGTCTAGGATATAGGATAGTTGTAGTAGGGATAGAAGGACTTGTAGGAGAAACTTTCCCCCTGGGTTGTTGATATTGAAACCATGTAGGTTTCCCTCCAGTAAAAAGTTTTTCTGGAACTGAAGGTGATCCAGGGGATCAAATTTTGCTCAAAAATTAAAAGTGTTCAAAATCCCATCAAATCGAACGAGATCATAGACCTCGTCGTTATGAACCCAATGCAACTCGTTTGGGTTCAAAAAGACGTCAGGAGCGAGAGATATCGCGTTCTGTTCAAAATGACAAACAAGGAAAAAAAGGGGTGTTGACTGTACAGTCCATACAGTCCATATGGACGCTGATGTGGCAGACCGTACGACATGTGGTAGGCAGTTATTTGGATAGTTGGCATGTGACATGGCATGTTTGCTATGAACGGGATGATGAAACGTGGCCCAATCAATGGCCGCCACATGTCATATATCTATTGGCTTAAAATTATATCGTTTGCCAGAGTCGACCCCGCGACCTCTGGGCAGAGGGGAGAGACTTGGGAAGAGCCACCAACCGGTGCGTCACTGGTTGTTCCTTGTAATATATATGGAAAAATATATTTAAATGTTTGCATATGTGTATAGTTTGGGGCGCGACCAGGCTGGGGCTTAGCCCCAGCCCTTGGTCACATATTGTATTACATATGACCCAATGCTATACCATTTGGGCACGCACACGGTTGTGTTTTTTTCCAACGGTTATAAAAATGACCCACCATTTGTCCTTTGACCATTGGCTTGTGGAACGGGAGCATATGTTTATACTAGCGCGCGGTCGCATGGGTCATACGACCTTGCCCTTGATGGTTAGGGGCTAGGTGCGCCCGTAAATGTCCTTCAGTTTGCATGGTTCGTGCAGTTGCATCTAGTGCTAATTTTTTACACTTAAATATGCATGTGGGATAGGTTGAGCCAACAAGGGTGCGTTTTGTAGATGCAAAGACAACAAGTTTGAAGGGGGCACTTCTAGGAAGCCTATCTTCTTCAATTTTTGGCCAAACGAGGTGCCAAAAAAGCCCAGCTAGGGGTTTTTGGACGTTCTGAAGCCATTGCAGCAGTCTATTTGGAATTTTGAACATTGTAAAGCACCATTTTGATCACTTTGAGAAAATAATACAAATGATCCATTAGAAGCTGGACAAGGAGATGTAGCCCAAGAGAGGGGTGAACTCCTTTATCATTTGTTGTGTTATGTGTTTTCTGTTCACTGTTTTTGCTGTTGGTTATATGCATCTTGAATGAGTAAATCCTATTAAAGTTGTGTTGCAAAGTTGATCCATTTGCATTTTAACACATAAAATTTAACTTGCAAATATTTTCAAGATTACAAGTCTTTTTCATTTTTAAATCAAGTTGGTATCAGTGCATAGGTTTTTAAAGACTTGATTATTTGCAAGTGTTTGTTTTCTGATGTTCAAAATGTTGAAACTCACAAGAGGAGAAGGTCAAATTGTAGAGCTAAGTTGTCATCCTTCAAGGAGGAAGCATATATCATCACTGCAAGTTTCAAGGAGACATTCACCAAGTATGGCTCATGAAGAGAGTCATGAACATGTTCCTGTAGAAGATGAAGATCTCAGAAAGGATATCATGGAAATGAGAGAGATGATTAAGATCTTGATGGAAAGGAATACAAGGTCGCAAGGTGAAGGCTCCAACCCTTCAAATCACAAGGGAGACAATGGTGATAAAACTCCAAATGGAAATGGAGGGAATGGTGCTTCTCCACCACCCTCACCTCCATCTTCTTCTTCTTCTTCTTCTACTAATTCAAGACCTCTTTCAAATTCTCCAAAGGGACATGGTAAAACTCCTTCATAAATTCCTTCGTTAAATCTTGTTATTAAATTCGAATTGCCAATGTACAATGGAGAAGTTAATGCTGAGAAATTAGATAATTGGATTCGTCAGATTGAGATGTATTGTAGGATACAAAAAATTCAAGATGATGAAACTATGATTCACCTTGCTTCTTTAATATTGGATAGTGCAACACTCATTTGGTGGGAATCCAAGACTCAGGAGGACATGAAGAAACATGGTAAAATTTTAACCTCTCGGAATGATTTTATTGTTGCAATTAAAAGACAATTTTACCCATTGGCATATATGCAAAAGGATACTATGGATTGGCAAAATTTTAGACAAGCTAAAGGACAGAATGTGCAAAGATTTACTCAAGAATTTAGGAGAAGAGCTTTTTTTTTGGGAGTAGATTTTTCTTCTCAAGAAACTTTACTCAAATACATTGGAGCTTTACATAGTTATTTGAGACATACTATACTCATGTTTAATCCTTC
The DNA here is from genome assembly GCA_009831015.1 of Picea engelmannii. Classification (NCBI taxonomy): domain Eukaryota; kingdom Viridiplantae; phylum Streptophyta; class Pinopsida; order Pinales; family Pinaceae; genus Picea; species Picea engelmannii. The sequence continues at coordinate 46,619 of ML779597.1, forward strand.
AAATCTAGATGAAGTTTGTGTTCAGGCCACTCATTTAGAAGCAAGAGGAAGGAATGAAACTCA
>ML779597.1:49159-91772 GCA_009831015.1 Picea engelmannii
TCAGTAAGGAGAGGCTTAAAGGAGAAGGTAAAAAATTGAAACCGATTCGATATGGTCCTTTCAAGATTATCGACAAGATTGGTAACAATGCCTTTCATTTAGATTTGCCTCCTTATATGCAAATGTATGCATTTGTTAATGTTGAGAATTTGAAATTGTATGAGCCTCCTTTGATTGATGATCAAGGAGAGCATGTTCAGATTCCTTCTATAGATGATTTTTCCCCAGAATATCTTACAGAACTACATGAAGACACCATCCTTGACAGGAGAGTGCGAACTTCAAAACAAGGAAATGTGGAGTGTCCTCGAGTTGGTCTTAAAGGTACAAATCCAAGCAAAGCCAATTGGATTGAGGTTGGAAAGGTGAGGGATCTATACCCTCATCTTCAGATAGACTGAAAATAGTCTTTTGGAGGTCCAAAAGATTCCTAATGGTGAGGTGATCCAGGGGATCAAATTTTGCTCAAAAATTCAGAGTGTTCAAAATCGCTTCAAATCAAATGAGAGTGTAGGCCTCATTGTTACAAACCCAATGCAACTTGTTTGGGTTCAAACAGACGTTGGGAGCGAGAGATATCAAGTTCTGTTCAAAATGACAAACAGGCAAAAAAAGGGGTGCTGACTGTACAGTTTGTACAGTCTATACGGACGTTGACATGGCAGGTCGTACAACACATGGCAGGTAGTTATTTGGATAGTCAGCATGTGACATGACATGTTTGCAGTGAACGGGATGACGACACATGGCCCAGTCAATGACTACCACGTGTCATATATCTATTGGTTTAAAAATATGTCATTGGTCGGAGTCGACCCCGCAACCTCTAGGAAGGGGGTAGAGACTTGGCAAGAGCTGCCAACCGGTGTGCCACTGGTTATTCCTTGTAATATATATGGCAAAATATATTTAAATGTTTGCATATGTGTATAGTTTGGGGCACGACCGAGCTGGGGCTTAGCCCTAGCCCTTGGTCGCACATTGTATTGCATATGACCCAATGTTATACCATTCGGGCATGCACATGGTTGTGTTTTGTTCCAACGATTATAAAAATGACCCGCCATTTGTCCTTTGACCATTGGCTTGTGGAACGGGAGCCTATGTTTATACTAGCATGTGGTCTCATGGGTCATACAACCTTGCCCTTGATGGTTAGGGGCTAGGTGCGTCCGTAACTGTCCTACAGTTTGCACGGTTCATGCGGTTGTGTCCGGTGCTAAGTTTTTATGCTTAAATATGCATGTGGGCTAGGTTGAGCCAACAAGGGTGTGTTTTGTAGATGTAGAGACAACAAGTTTGAAGGGGGGACTTCCAAGAAGCCTATCTTCTTCAATTTTTGGCCAAACGAGGTGCCGAAAAAGACTAGCTAGGGGTTTTTGGATGTTCTGAAGCCATTGGAGCAGTCTATTTGGAATTTTGAGCATTGTAAAGCACATTTTTGAGCACTTTGAGAAAATAATACAAATGGTCCATTGGAAGATGGACCAGGAGATGTATCCCAAGAGAGGGGTGAACTCCTTTATCATTTGTTGTGTTATGTGTTTTTTGCTCACTGTTTTTGCTGTTGTTTATATGCATCTTGAATGAGTAAATCCTATTAAAGTTGTGTTGCAAAGTTGATCCATTTTCATTTTAACACATAAAATTTAACTTGGAAATATTTTCAAGATTACAAGTCTTCTTCATTTTTAGATCAGAAGGTTTCCCCCCAGGGTGAAGGTTGGCCTCCCTTTGTAGATTGACCTCCAATGTAGGGTGTATTAATATGAGATGTATGATATGGATGATGAGTAGCATGTGTAATCATGGTTGTGTGAACGACTTGTTTCTTGTCCATTTTACTAATGGAATGACCAAGTGAGGCAATTGGTGTGTGCATGTGTGGAAACAGTGAAGAAGGAATATTACCTGACTCATGTGAGAAAGGAGATGAATGTGAAAGTCATTGAATCAAGGTTACCTAGGTCAATGAGATTTCCGACAAATATGAAGCACCAACAGTATCAATTACAGGAGATGTGGAAAAAGATGAATTCTGAAGTCCGTTAATAAAACCAAATGATGACGAGTTCATACCAAAATATATTGTAGTGGTGGAACTGAGCGGTAATCTATAAGAAGAATAAGAATCAATGTATCTTATGGATGGTGGATTAATGAGTGGTTGGCCAAGTGGATTAGTAAATGGAGGATTCGCAGAAGATGCAAAGTTTTCTATGAAGGTTGGGACCGGTTCTTCAACATGATGACCACTCCCAGGAACAATGCTCTTGGTTTCATAAGTGTGATCTACAATCCTTTCTTTGTAATAAATATTATGTTGAGGTTACTGAGTGGTATGTTCCATACTCTGAAATATTTGATCCTAAGGCTGACTACAAAATTCAAAGAAACACACTCTTATGAAAACTAAAAGAAATCAACCAAGCAACAATAGACTCAAGGATCTTCCAAAGACAGGATATCAATCCACCAACAAAGAAGTGTGAAGCACTTACCCCAACCTCAATGTAACATCCCTTCTCGGTGCAAGAAAACCTCTCTTTCGCAAGATCACCCTTCATGGCTACTAAGATTTTGATATGACATCAGCAGTAGGTACCATCAAAATCCCCCCATAGTCACCTTTGTAGGTACCTAGGAAAGGCCACTAAGGTTACCAACTCACATTCAACCTCAAGGTGGGTACATTTGACATTTGGGACCAAACGTATGGGAAAAATATCAAAGTTTTAAGATCATCGAAAGAAATAAAGACAATTCCATCAACCTGACTCCATAGGACCCCGAACAGATTCATAGTTCATGAAGCATCGGGACCAAATGAAGCTAATGGTTTCTCAATAGAAACCCCCAATATATGATCTTTCTGCTACAATTGGTTAACATTTGGAGGGGCAGTCTTCATTTCTCTCCTGCACGCGAACTCGTTCTTATCCCCTGTCTAAGAGGGGGTTATCGACTATGCTTACACGAAACTTGGATTTTTATGCTCTTTAGTAATCTATAGTCTATTTAGTAGTCCTGGAAAATTTACTCACTTAACCTAGTCCAAAGAACCTAATCATAGGCTACTATTGGTGTGCTAAAACCCAAAAATGTTCTAGTTGATTCTACTAGCATGTGGTTGATTTTAATGGATTTTAACTCAAAGGGTTCATGGAGATGAAACTTATTATGTGTAAGAGACTCGACTCCAATAGAATTCAAAAGAATCATATGCAATTCTTTCTTTCAATGAATCCTATGTACAGGGAGGAGAAGAGTTATATTCTTGTTAACACAAGCAAGCAATCAAAATGATGAAGTTTTCGATGTCTTGGATCGTGAAGATGCCAAACTACCAAGTAAATGTTTCCCAAAATCAAAATTCACATGCAAAACTATTTATTTTTCCAAAACATGAACCAAATCAAATTTCCTAATGAATGCAATTTTTTTTTGTTTGATTAACTATGAAAGTTGATATGCAAACTTTTCGCATCTTAAATTTCAAATTAAAGAGATCTAATTTTAATACCAAGAACTGTGTGGAAAAAATCAATCAAACAAAGCACAATCTAGAATAATGATAACTTAAAGAAAAAAAGTAAGATATAACATGTTCAATCAAGAACTCAAAGACGCTAATAAATCAAAAAGTCATACTTTATAGTCTTCAATAAATGAGTAATAAATGAAAGTCAAATAAACGAATAGTCTAGTGATCAACAATATTTTCTGTGATTTCCTCTAATCAATCAGATAATTGAAATGAGTTGCAAAAAAGGGAACCCAAATCAGAGAGAAGGTCAAATTTTCAATCAAGAAAGAAAATACAAAATCAATAAAGACTACAAAGAATGAAGGAAATCAATTTTATAATAAAACAATAGCCAATGCCCAATTAAATAATCTATGAGTTAAAGAGGAAAATCTAAAGGGTAGACCCAGGAAGAAAAATGATTGAAAATTTCCCTAAAAAAGGAAACTAGTGCTATGGTAACCAAGACACCGGAGTGCTACAATGCTCCCTAGAAGGCTCTAGGCGAGTGTTGATCAAGCATCAACGCCCTGGTTTGAAATGAAGGGGAGAGATAGTTATAAAGAAAGTTTGAAAAATAATAAAAAATCGCAATAACTCAGAAAACTTCATACAGGGCTATGTAAGAAAACTTGAAAATACAAGTAAGATGAAATCTTCAGACCAAATCAACAAGTAGAATCTAAGGATAGGAAAAAGTCTCAGACAAGCCAATGGAAGAACAACTGAAATTTCCTCCCCAGTGGAGTTGTCAATTTTTTTTATGAAAATATTCCACTGTAGAAAAGTGAACTTTCCCTTGGATTATAGACCCCTAATACCAAGACAAAAAGATACAAGTGGCATTAACATTCCTTCGAATTCAGTTCGATCAATCAGAAATAGAGAAGAAGAAAGAGTGTGATGAAACTTGTTTCAAATTTTTCTCTCACTTCTTACAATCCGATCTTGATATCCAAACTCCTTAGCATAACTTGATACCTGCAATAGGAAAGAAAGAGAAATAAGGAACTCCTACTCTACAAGATTAGATCAAACAAATTCATCTACAAAGATCAAAGGAACAATAGACAAGCAAGTGCAAGAATACACAATATTGGAGGAAATAGGCCAAGTATATTTGAATGAGAACTCAAATAGAGTACTTACATACCATGATTGATGAAGTTGGAACAGTCTCCCCAAGATCTCATCGTCAAGCCCTTCCACGATGCTACCAAGATCATAAGTTTGATATCTTAAATATTCCTTCTGTTCACCTTGGAAAGCCCTCAATATATAGGATTGGGAGGCACAACAACCATGATAAAATTAGGGGTATGGTTGAGGATATGCATCCTTGAGGCTTGGATCCTATCCGAAAGTGAATCCCAAGCACGAGAGTTGAACACAACTAACTCAATATCAAAGAGTTGGCCCATAGATTAAGGTGGGGAGATCTCCCCTTTCTCTCAAAAACATCAACGCTGCCCCAAGTGAGTGACAGAGACTTTATCCTAGATCAAATCTCCCCTATTGTGGAAAAGGGGGCACTATGTGTGCACCTAGAGTATGGATAAGGGGGAGCTTCCCTTCATAAATGCTCATAAAAAGGTCAAAATTTCCAAGGAAAAAGTGTGTTTTGACCTAGAAAAGATGGTTTTCCTCCTCCCATATGACTTAGGGGTCATGAACAGTTTTTTTAATGGTGTCAAGGGGTGGAGACACCTCACAAAGTGAATGCGACACTTTATAAGGTGCATATGACACTTACGACAATTAATGTGACACTTACCAAGGTGCATATATCACTTTGCGACAATTTACGACATTTAGGGTGCCAAACACAAATGTGTCATTCTAATGTGTAATATTTAGGGCCTTGGATTAGGGTGGAGGGTAAAATTTATGTGCTCAACCCAAAGAAAACATAGGGTTATGAGTTAGGGAGTGTCAAATAAAAATTTCGTATAGGTATAGTCAGGAGGCTCCTCTAACATAGGAGATAAACACGAGGTCACACAATTAAGACCGATGAGATAACCCCTCCAAATATTGACCAAGAATAGCAAAGAAATCACTTTGGGGGGTTTTAATAATACATCTATCATGATTTTAAAGATTTGGGCTATGTTACCCAGCCTCTAGGCTAGATACCGAATGTCGATTGTACCCCGCAGACACTAATTGTGGGTTGTTATCCTAGTGGATTGTTATTTACGCTGACATAAAGTAGATGATGAGGGGATTATCATTGTACCTGAGGTGGATTCTTCATAACTTATATTAGTACACCTGGGGGCTGCCATCGTGATTCCTTGGTACTTGGGATAGGAAGAGATTTGAATTGGAGGTCAAGGTAACTATTTCTCCTAGTCAATCCTTAACTTCTTCAGGTTATTTGGACAATCAAGGATTTCATCACCACTAGGTAAAAATCATTTGGAAAAGTCATTTTCTTGGTTTGTATATTTTACAATTTTTTTTTTTCAGTGGTATGTTTTTTTTCATTGGGGACTTAGGTGACTGTGTTGGAAAACGCCTTGAATAGTTTATTTAAGGTGGTTGAAGAACCACTCCATCGATTGCAAATATTTTAAGGTATTCCACATAAAAAGGTTCCTATAAATTCTTCCCCTCCTCCTCAGAGATGTCATCTTGATCCAACAAAAAATTTTGTATCAGTTAGTATGGTTGACTTTGCAGAGTTTGAAGATGCAAAGATAGATTTTTCCATAGTGAGGTTTAATAATGTATTAGATCTCAAAGTTGAAGGCTTCGTTAGATGTTTTAACCCTTCACTGATAGTATCTGATGATTAAGGTTTTTTGTGCATTATGGATGGAACTTTGAAAGTTTTTGAGTTGCGACCCCCACAACCCCCACATCAGAAGATGTAACTGGAGGAATATTCCCTCCAAACATTTCTAGACAAATGAATATCATGGCCAAAACCATGATAGTCGTGACCATCAATAGCTCTTTTCCACTAATAGTCGAGTCAACTCCCTCTCAGAGTGTGACCCCTTCGTTTCCTTTTATATATAATTATTTTACATTTGGAATGTCATCAATTTACACACATAATGTGTCAATTGGATATCAAACAAATTCCCAAGTTTCTAACGTTGGTGATGAGAGTTATTTGACTCCCCTCCAAGCTTTTCCTTGGGGCGAGGGGCATATCATTTCATTAATATCCTCACTCGGGAGCCATATTTTTCCTTCCTATGGACATAATCCTACCTTGGGATGGTTCCCTTCACTAGGTGGTGGGTTTCAGTCTATTGAAATGCCATGTACATCTAACCCCTTCACATCCATTGGCGGGATGGGGATAAATCCTTTTTTTTCGTCAGAGGTGTTGTTAGGGGGACAATTTTTCCAATCATCTTTGAACCCATTTTTCGTACGGTAATAAATTTGGAGGTTTTCTACGTCCTTATTGTTAGGTATTTCACCCTTCTTATCAAAACCCTATATTTGTGGCAAACTCTTCCTAGCAACCTGGTGCTAATAAAAATACATGTTTTTTTTTTCTTATTCCAACCAACCTGGGGCTACCCTGGCACAAAAACCCTTCCCTCCAAAGTGATTCTCTAACTCCTGGTCTTGGATCATTCAAAATATTGAGTCGGAGTGACTCTTTGAGTCCTTGGAGTTACCCCAAGACCATTATACCTATGCAGGCCCATTTTTTCCAACTGACCACAGCTACAATCGTGGGTCTATCACTTCACAATTCAGACTTCAGGGATATCCCAAACTCTTCTTCCATATTCTTTTGAAGCATGCTTCACCAGATCTCCTAACTTCTTCCATGTGCCTATTCAAATTTGAGGGATCCACTATAATTCGGGTTTTGCGACTTCCTAAACTCTAGTCCTCATGCCCACGAACCTCTGGATTTCTGAATCCTGAATTCCTTAATCCACTGCCATCTTCTCTCCTCTTATGCTCGAAGGCTGAGATCAAATAGTCATTTCGGACTTCATGAATATTCTCTCATCGATCCTTCAAACTTCCCAAAATCTGAAGTGTCGAGACACCTTACGACTAGCCTCTTTCCAGTTCTCCCAGATCTGATGGTCTGGAATCGTTCATCACCCTTCAAAAAGAATCTTGTCCATTGACCTTTATGGAAAATTCATGGACTTCTCTCCTTGAGGGTTTTCCATCACTCTCTCTCCTGAGATTTTCTTCTTTGAATTTCTCTTTCTCCTCTGAACACTTTCTTTGATACTTATTCGAAATATCGATTTGTGTGCACCCTGCAACATGTTTTCCTCTACAACTCAACTTCTCTTTGTGGATGATTCCGTACTCCTTGCGATTGTTCTCCAACACTCCTGTCTTATATGACTAAAATCATGTTACTCCTCTTGATTTTCAAGTCTGAAAACTCTGTCACGCACTCCTTGCAAACGTCAATGCATTCCTTGCATACATAAGTCTCACGCTATCTCTCCTAAGCTTCGATTTGAGAATGACTTGGTCATGCACTCCTTGCAGACACTATGCACTCCTTACACTCTCTCAATGAAGATAAACAATTGAAACTTATTCACTCTTCATAGTGACTCATACCTTCAACCATGCAAATGCAGTTATGGATACAACAACAAGAAATAATAGAGAATAAAACAGGATAATAAGTCTACCATTCACTCATTCAGATAGACACAATAATAAAACACATTTGGGACAATATTCCTCTTCTATATTCATTCAACTAAAACTTACATACATTCATACAATATTACTCTATAGCTCCCAACTCTTGGCTACAATGGAAATATATACATTAGATTCAGCAGCAACAACAACAACCTTCTCTTGGCAACAATACAAAGCTTTATACAAAGGGACTCTTCGAGTTCTTCCCTCCAACTACTATATTCTATCCTATCGAAATAAAATATTTCAACTATTAATCATTTATTACAATAAATTTTCTGTACTTCAATTCATCACATTAAATAAAAATACATACCCCCATCGATATTACGCAATGGCTCTGGCTCCAATCATTAAAAATTTTCACAACTCAAAATCTTTGTCAGATATTACATTAATACACCATCTTTGAATTTCAATTTTCTTCAAAATACGCACTAGTGTGCCCAACTGTCTTCCACACACGCTTTGTTGGCGATGCACATAGTCTGCTACAATGTTGGTAATGATCTATTGTTGAATTTTTGTAAAAATAAGGAAACTTATATATCTTACCATATTCACGAGTGGTTAAGGAGAAAGATAATGATTAAGGTATCCATCCCTCCAAATTTCCTGTTGTAGTGGTTCTTGAAGTCCTTGTTTCCTTACATTTCCAAGGATGTTCCAAATTCCAGAGTAACTATAGAGGAGTAATATATCTTCAAGACCCAAAAATCGGACTTGATTTATTCTTATTTTGGCCTACTTTATGAGATATTAATAGATGTACCATGGTAAAATATTGACCTCATGTTTATGGAATTGTTATTTTCGTGGCAATTCCATCAACAAAATTGGTCAGAAATGAAATGAGACATCTCTCTATCCAAGATTCTACTTGAACCCCTGCCTCCCAAATGTTAGATGTAAACAATTTGCAATCAAAAAACCCAAAGGGTCTCTGACAACCTGGAGGGAAGAAGAAGGGTAAGGATAAAAAGGGAGGGGGAAATAATAACAAGAATGTAAATAAACTAGAATATAGTTATGGTGGGGGTAAGAAATAAAAGAGCAACATTAAATTCCCTTTTAAGATTTGAACGGAATATCACCTCACTGATTAATTCCCCAATATGGACAAAGACTAGAGGTTATTGGCACAACAACAACCTTTTGTGTTACCCAATATGTTTCCTCACAGACAAAATATGGCTTCTGGATCTTTAACTAATGTTGAGACTCAACAGGGGGTAACCAAGATACTCCTCTGCACAATGGAACATAATTGAATGTCCATTTCTTAGTTCATATTCTTATATGTAGACTCATGTGTGTAATTATGATAATCTCGAGTCTAGGTCTAATAGTGAGGAACCCCCTAAGAAGAAAAGGCCTTTTCATATTGATAAGCCTTCTGTGAGTGATACGATTACTTACATACCAAAGGGTGTGTACAAGAGGTCGTTCCATAATCCAAATTCTATGGCCACTCAAAAATACTTCATTTTGGAATATTTGTCTGAATCGCCTTGTGTCATTTCTCTCTTGAGGTACTCCAAAGTTTCCCTGTACAACATAGTGTTTTTCTTTATTCTATTGAGGCTATTTATGCTTCTAGCTGACAACTCATCACATTTTATCCTTCTAATATCAAGCAATACCTCCCTTATCATGTCACTTTTTAGATCCAAGTGGTGTATTGCACAAAGAATATATTTAGGAATGTTATTGATGAGGGATCATCGACGTGTGTGATGTATCTTGCTTGCTCGAAAGCAATAGCCTCTCTAGATATTGCTTCATATCCTACTCTTTTGACCACTTTAGATAGTCATTATTTTTGTCCCCATAGAATAATTTCCTCCTTTCCCATACACTTGGAAGGAAAAACCAAATACATTGAGGTGGAAATAGTTGACACTTTGCTTGATTACAACGTTTTGTTAGTTTGTAGTTGGACTTATTCCATGACTCATGTCATATCTTTGGTTTTAAAATTTATTTGTCTTTTCCATGAAGGAAAAATAATAACGGTTGACCAGTTCGCATTCAATAATTTTGATTGAGTTGCACACATAGAATCCAATTTTCCCTTGGTAGGAAGTTCCCAAAAGAAAACCCAAACTATTGGCATTGGGATGTTTTATTCATTGATGGGAACTTTCAATATCCCAACACTAATTTCAGACATTTGTTCCACTCTAGCTATCTCAAGCCCATCAAATTCATTGATGCTCATATCCCAAGTGCACCATTATCGAACACAATATTTCAAATATCCTTAGATTCTATCATTCCTATATGATTCAATAGAAGGGATTGAGCACGAAGAAATGGAAATACCAATGTCTATAGTTGAGATTGATTAGCATTCCATTTAAACGACCATTGCAGTCTCAAATCCAACTCTTCTTTTGACATAGGAGGTTGATGATCTTAAGAAACCCATTTGGGTGGCTAACTCTTCTGATTATTATGATTGTATTGATATGTTATTTCCGTTGGATGAGGCTACTCTAGAGGGAATGACAGCTCCATAAATTCCATGGGAGGATTTATGTCATCGAACATATTTCCTCCTTGATATGGATCACACTGAAAGAGGAGATTTTCATGTTGAAATTAACGACAATATAGATAAGACCGTGAACCATTTAATGACACATGGAATTTATGCTGAGGGGAACAAGGCCAATATTTTGGAAACAATACCTATTAACATATCATGTGATCCCAACATCGTGGAAAATGTCTTCATCGGTGCAATATGTTCTCCTGAGAGAGATCCATAGTTACACAATCTTGTTTAAATATCTTTGTGATGTTATTTCTTGGTCATACTAAGAGATATCAGGTATAGACCCTAGAATTGTTGAACATAAAATAAATACTTATCCTAATGCTAATACTATTCAACAAAAGTTGAGGTTAGTCACCCTTAGGAAGGAACTTTCTATAAAGGTAGAGGTAGATTAGCTCCTCAAATTAGGTTTCATCTATCGAGTTTTTATTAATAAATGGGTATAGAACCTTATTCAAGTTGATAAAAAGAAAGGGACCATCCATGTATGTATGGATTTTAGGGATTTTAATAAATCTTGTCCAAAAGAAAAATTCCCAACACAATTTGTAGTCCTAATTATTGATGAGTGTGCGGGAAACGATATGTTCTCCTTTATGGATGGATTCTTTGACTACAATCAGATCCAAATTAAACCTAAGGATCAAAATAAAATTGAATTTGTTTGTCTTTGGGGAACATTTGCATACTACAAAATTCCTCTTTGTCCTAAAAATGTTGGAGAAAATTTTCAGAGGGCCATGACCTTTTCCTTCCATGACATGAAATACATTCATGAGGCATTTTTAGATTTTCTACCCATTCATTCTCATCAGACAAATGATCATATAAATCCCCTTAGTTGTGTGTTTGATTGGTGTCATTATTATTGCATTCGTCTCAATGCACACAAACGTAATTATTTTTCCGTTAGATCAAGGAGTCTCCTTTGATTTATCATTTTGAAAAAAGGGATCACTATGGACCCTTTAAAGGTTGAGGCAATAGTTCAGTTTCCTCCCCCACACACTATTCGTGAACTTCAAAGTTTCCAAGGGAAGGCTACATTCTTTCATCGTTTGATTTCTAACTATGCAGAGATCACTAAGGGCTTAATGTGTTTTCTAAAACAAGTGGTCCCTTTGGAATGGGATGATTAGGTGGAAATATATTTCTATGCTTTGCAAAAGGATCTAATATCTACCCGTCTCCTTAGTCCACCCGATTTTACTTGTGACTTCTTGTTGTACCTAGTGGCATTGAAATCGACTGTAGGTATGGTTTTGGTACAAGAAGATGATGTCCTTGTCGAGCATGTCATTTATTATCTGATTCATGGTTTGGTTGATGTTGAGTTGCAGTATTTTCATGTTGAGAAACTAGATTTGATAGTTTTCCATGCTTTAAAGGGACTTTGGCATTACATTCTTCTCTGTAAGACTATCGTTATTATAGATGTCAATCCTTGCCAATATGTCTTGACTCATCATATTATCGACAGGAAATATAACAAATGGATTGTGATTTTACATGAATTTGACTTAGACTTCGCGTCGACAATGTTGAAAAGTTGCTTGCTTTTGCAGAGTTGATGTCTGAGATTCGTAGGGAAGATAAAGAATAAATATTTGAATACTCCTTTATAAATGAATCAATCTCCTAGATATATTATATTGACCCTTGGTATGGATAAATTATTGTATATATCTAGATATTTAAGTTCTCCCTGCATTACTAAAGGGATGATCGACAATGCATTCCTCGGTAGGCGAAATACTTTCTCATTATTGATGACACCTTGTATCGCCACAATGTACACTTGAATTTATGTCATTGTTTGATGCACAAAGAATTGGATTTAATTTTTATTGACTGTCACAGTGGATCATTTGGAGGTCATCTCTTTGGGTTGGGGACATCCCAAAATATTTTTCATGGTGGATACTTTTGGCCCACGATCTTCAAAGATTGTATGGATGTGGTCAAAAAATGTCATCCATGTCAAGTTTTTACATGCAATATGCCTTCACATCCTTCTCCTTTATTTACAGTCATCATTGTGATCCCTTTCACTAATTGGGGAGTTGATTTCATGGCATGCCACCTGCTATGGAGAAATCCCCCCTCTAAGGAATAAGCAGAGCGATGGATCCCTTAAAAGACCGATCTACCTTTAATATACCCCCAAAACATCTAGAATAAGTGATGAGAGAAAGAGGGAAGAGAGGTTTAATGAGTGCACCTTCAATCCTTATGGTTGATGTAGACCTCTTTCGCTTGTTGTCACCTCCTAGATCACAGATCTCCTCCCAAAGCTGACCTGCAAGGGGTTCAAAATACAATAAAAAAACATATACAATATCTAATGATAACTTTAAAGGCCTAAATATAGATACAAATGATGAAATTAACAAGAACATGTAAACATAGGGTTTTGGGACAAATATAATCTATTTTATTCAAATTCAAGATAAAAGGTTACAACCTTTGCTTGGGACTACTCTACAAACCAAGTGAAGGCTCCTTTGTCATGGCTCCAAGTGCACAAATCCAACATAAACGTATCACAAACAATATTCCATCAAGGGAAGAAGGAAGTGTTTCATAGGGAGATAGGCTCGAGGGGAAAGTTGAGGATTAAACTCAGAGCAAGATCCAAATATTGGGCAATGAGAGGGAAAGGATTTTGAAATATTTTTCCTCTTCTCTTGTTCATGTGCCTAAATGACTCCCCAAGGCCTCGTTTTATATGAAAAAAAGATGGTTATTGAGTTTGGGGATAGGCTACAATAGGTAAAATGGTTAGGAAACCCTCCATAGCCTATAAACTCCGTCAAAATTCATACATGTTGGCACAGGGGTAGACCCAGGGTTCAACGCTTAAGACTGCACCAAAAAAACTCTAACTACCGACCCTTTCGGCAACACCTGCGAATCAAATGAAGTCTCACCCAAGGTAGAGGCAGGGGTGGTTGCAAGACTCCAGTGTCTGCAACCTTAGCTGGGACACAAATATGTGATTACAATATTCTATAAAAGCACTTAGAAGTTATAGTTCATCCATATTTAATCAGTATCTATTCCGCAGTTAAAACCCTAATCAAAGAGCATCATGATATTCACATATATATAGTATAGACGAGCACTAGGCACATTTACATGAGTTAGATCTAGCACTTATTCATATTATTAAGCACAAAACATCACCAAATCTATATATCATTTATCTATGCCAAAGAACTAAGAAAGTGAAGACATAAACACATCAATACATCGCATAAATCATAACAACACAGGATATATGTGGTTCACCCCTAGCCTAGGGCTACAGCCACCAACTATTATTCTCTTTTATTATCTTCTATCAATATTCTACATGCACAGAGGCACAAGATCCTACTTCACATAGGATAGGAGATCTGGGCACACCTCGTCAATTCCTCCTTCCCCGAGTGAGGTTACAACAAAAATATTATTCTCAATCTCTTGCAGTCATTTGCACTTAGCCTTGCAAGTTTCACACAGCCTGCACAAAGCATGTACAACTATCACTTGCACTTAGCACTTGGTATCACACACTTCCGCACTTATCCTCTACTGACATCACCTATATTTCTATTTATACATTAGAAAATGGGCCTAAACATGGGTAAATCCATGGATCGACATCCACATATTGGTTACATAAGCCCAAAACCCAAAAATCCCTAAACAAGGGGCCGAGATCCTGCGATATCCGCTTAAACTTGCGCTCTACCTTAGAGAACCTGTCAAAGTCCAAAAATGGGTTAAACATGACCAAGTGTCCTCAAAAATTGGTCAAGGGCCAACATGACCCCAACACTAACCTTTGACTCATCCCGGGTCACTCTGGACTGGGTATCTTTGCTTCAAAATCCTTGATCTTGGCTCAATCTCCTTCGACTTGTTGCTGGGACAAGGCCTCCTGCTCGACAAAATCTTGGATAAATATTTTATTGACAGGTCCCTCTAAGCATTGTTTGACTGCAACGATGACTTGTTCTAGCTCCGTTCCTCACCCTTCAATATCCTCAAATAGTTGGCATGTTTTTTCCTCGACTGGTTGGAGTCTCTGAGTCACTTCCATGACTTTTCTCTGTATGGTTTGGACCTGTTGTTTAGAGGTGCGTTGTTTCTGGGATTGTTTCATCCTTTTAAATGGTGACAAGAGATTCAACTGCACCTGTATTGATGTTGCTTGCTGCTTTTCCTCCTAGAGTTGTGACTCTGGTGCATTTAGTTCAGGGTCTTCAATAAGTCACTCGTAGGTTAGTTCACTTCTACTACTAAGTTGTTTACATTCCACAGTGAATGCTCTAATCCTCTCAACTGCGCTTCAGGCAATGTCTTCTCTTTCATATCGTATGTCCTGTGGGGTACTTCGCATTGTTTGTAGCTCTAGGTCTGCGAGTCTCTGTTGGAGCTACTGGATAGCTTCCGCAAGATGTGTTATTTTCTGCTCGACTGGTTCTTTCACCTTTTTCTCTAAGCTTGTCATAGAGCGAAGTTCTCTACTGAATGCTTCTTTGACTTCGAGTTGTTCTACAAGAAACTACTCTCTCTCTTGTTTCACGTGCACTCTCTCCTATTCAAACTTGGTGTGTAGATTATCCTTATCCTGCTTTGCAATTGGTCATTTCTCTACCATTTCATGTTGTTCTTGCTTCAAGTCCACTGTGGTCTATTCTTTCTCTTCTTTCACTCGATGAGGGTGAGCTTCCATCACATCAGCTCTTCTGCAGAATTGTGCAGGTTTATCTCCCAACTCTGTTTCTTCTGATGGTGGGGGCACAGTGGAGATTGCGCGGCTAGATTGAAGGGCCTTATGTACCCCTCTAAGTTCTGTCTCAATGCTATAATACATGGTTTCTTTCTTGGTTTCGGTGTTCTGTATAATCTCCTGCGAGGTGTCTGATACGACTGTGATGATGACGTCAAAGTCATTGAGCATGAGAATAGTTTGCAACTTGGTCTTACTAGCTATGGATTTATTCCTTAAGGTGGGTTTCATGGGGGAAACCTTCCTTTTATTAGAGGGATCAACCTCATCAATAGGATCCCTAGGCGGTGTTACTTCGCTTGGGTTCTGCTAATCATCTTTTTCATTGGTCTCTTCTTTATCTTCATTGTCATCACCTCCTCATCCCGGTGACTTTGAAGTGGTTTCTTTTAATGCGCTCCTCAGGTTTTGTACCTCTTCGGTCTTCTTCCTTCTACTAGTTCCAGGTGTGTCATGAGTGGCCTTTGAGCTGCTAATTAGTTCGATATAAGACATTTCTGCAGGGTCAACACGGATAAGGAGCTCTGCAGACCAGTCCTTGGTTATCTCCTCGAGGTCCTCCTCTGTGAGCTTATAGTATGATTGAAGCTCTTCTTTATTCTTCTCTGCACACGTAGTGATATAAATAAAGTGTCTATCTATGTGGAACCTCATGAGGGATATGATTTTTTGCAGGGTGTTTGACATCGTATGAGGGACGGCCCCAATAGCCCTCTTCAACTAGAGATATTATGTGTGAAATACTGTGTTTTACTGCCACTATTTTCCCATATCTCTCGATTACCAGAGCATGGTGAAATTTACAGCGAGTGGCTCAAATGGTTCAATATCTAGGAAGGTTGCACCTTCCGACATCTCCCAAGAAATAGACGTTATGAGGATCAATAGACAGCTGAAATGGAACTCATAGCCCTAATCCCGAGCTTCACGACAATCGAATTCGAGTCGGTTGACTAAGTACTTCACCCAGTTCATTTGGAGTCCTTCTACACATTTTTCGGTGAGGCCAACACCGAACCCTGTGTACTATGTAGGTATGTTCTTTATCATTAGATTTCCTGCGATCAGCTGGCAGGCTAGGCACACTACACCATTGTGTATGGAAGCTAGTTTGTATCCTCGCATCACTTTTTCTATATCGCCATATGTGTATTTAATCCTCTGTGTTAGTGTGCGGTCTGCAACCTTCCCTGCGTAGAAGTTATGTGGGTCGGGTCCATGCATGCTCAATCCGGTGATCCTATGGATCAGTGTGGGATCGACTGTGATGTGTCTGTCTAGCCATATATAGTCCTCATGGTAGCATGATAGTAGGATATTGACACACGCATTAACCTACTAGTGCCTTCCAAAATTTGGAATCTTCATCACATTCAGGATGGTGGACTGCACGAGGTTCATAGTCCATGGTTGGGGAATTATTTCCAAGTTATTCCCCTTCGTCCTAGTGAAATATCTATGCGGGGCGAGCATACTGTGGTTCTTGTGGTCTCCTAGGTTGAATTCATTGAATTTTAATGTCACGATCTTATCCAGTTGCATTCTAACTGCACGTATCCCCTTCAGGAGGTATGCAGTAACTAGTGTGTAATCAAAATCCCTCAGGACACTGTCATGACTCCCCATGCCAACCAAAGGTAGGATGTAGTCAAGCAAGATAGTTGGGATTAACTTTGTGTTCTCCAAGTCATCTCGATGCTTGGTTCTCTTCTCTGTTGCAGCTCGGGATGGTTCGGATCTGCGAGCAGTCGATGGGGAGGCTTGCACTCCTCTCATCAACGAGGCTTGAATACATGTAGACATTACTTTATCAGCCATTAGATCGATTAGAAATTCTTCGACACACTTTTCAACTGTGCTGAGTTCATCTGAAATACACTCTCAAGATTGGATAACTTAGATTGATGAATGCGTGCTCAAAGAAATAGAACAAATGTCAATCTCAGTAAACGCAGCATGGTAACAATGAGTTGACTTGGATACAATTTGCAAAAGTTTTCTCAGTGCAACAATCGACAAAATAAGTAGACAGTGGGGAAATAGATCTCTCCAAGGGACAAGAGGCCTTCATCAATGTGGTTATGTTTGTTGCACTATGGTCCCAACGATCTGAAGATGAGCTTTCTGGTCGTAATTGTTGTTCTAACCATTTGGGGGTGTCATTCTAATAGTCATAATTCCTCCAACGGTCATATTGCCTTGCCATGGCGAAGTGCCATGTTGCACTGTTATGATATCTCGACGAAGTTCCAGTTTTGAAAATCTTCCTTCTGTGAAGGCCCCTCAGGAACATTCTGCAACTTTTCTCTCTTCTTACTGAGATTTCTATCCTTCTTCCCCGTGATCTTCATCTTGGTATTCCTCTTTCCATTCTAATTCTTTTCTCCTTTTGGAAAAGTAAGTTCGCATTGTTGAGATGATTTCATAGGGTTCAAGGGAAATACTTCTTCTCTATCTGGGGTAGGTGCTCCACTCTTCTGTGAGTCTTCTTGTGTTCTTTCAACTTTGATATCCAAGTTTCTTGTTCTAAACAACTTCAATATCTTCTCCTGTTCTTCAATCAGGTGTGTTATCCTCCTAGTCATAAAATCTTTTAATACTTGCTTCTTATGTTATAAGACTTCCTCTTCTGTTCTTTTGTCCTGAACCTTCTCAATCTAGTTTTTTCCTAGTAAAATAGAAAATGGGGCATCGATCTCAATAAATTTAACAACCTCAAAATCTTCCTCTATCGAGGTTCCATGATCCCTCATAAATATCTAGGTGAGTCTTCCACGTAGGGTTATCAACTTTCCTCTGAATGATCCTATTCCTCCCAATGAAGGAATCATAGCAAGCTTTCCTAAAATTTCCCAAGTTCTTTTTGTCATGATATTCACCTGTGTATCGTCATCCGGAATACAGTCAATGTTGAAGTCTGTTATTCTTGTTTCTATGCATTATTTTTCTTTGAAGATCTATGATAAGTTGACATTTCTTTGATCATTCAGGGTTTCTTTCATTTATAGCAATAAATTCTCTGATTCTTTTTGGGGTTCTTCCATGTTCTTAGTTTCTTGATCATCCTCAGGGTTTTCTTGTCTCATATTCATTCTTTCAAGCGGCAATCATTCTAGGGAAATCAAAAACTTCATGGTCCATAGCTTTACAACAAAGACAAATAGGATTTATACCAGGGAATTCCTTAGCAATATGTCCCGGTCTTCTGCAACTATAGAAAAGAGTTAATCCTCTCTTTCTTTTGAACGATCCCCAACCTTTCTTCTAATGTGCACTAGGGTCACAATAACTAACCTGCAAAATTTTCTTTCTAGGATCCTGCATCCATTTGTTAGTCCAAACATTCCTTCTATGCATAGGAATGACATATCTTTCATCATTTCTATTAGATCTACTCATATAAAATCTTCTTTCCTCTATTTGTTCCCTAGTTTTCAGGCTAGGACAAAATTTATCAAACATACCTACATCCATACTTTCGAAATAAAGAGTTCCGCTTATCTTACTTTTTCAATCAAAATGTTTCACTGTTCTTACCTCTATAAGAGCACAAAGCTTCAAGATCTTACCTATTTTCTTTAGATCTAACTTCTCTTCTTAGGACAATGATTTACAGTTCAAGTAGAATATTGCACACTATGGAAACAAATTTACGCACATATATTTCTCTTTTTCTTTACTTCAGTTCCCAATAATCATAGTTTCAAGTCCTGGCAATGGAACCATTTGTTGGCACAGGAGAAGACCCAGGGTTCAATGCTCAAGAGAACACCAAAAAAACCCTAACTATTGTCCCTTTCGACAACACATGTGAAGAACATGAAGTCTCACCCAAGGTAGAGGCATGGGTGGTTGCAGGACTCTAGTGTTTGCAACCTTAGCTAGGACACATATATGTGATTACAATATTCTATCAAAGAAATTAACAGTTAGAGTTCATCAGTATTTAATCAGTATCTACTCTGTAGTTAAAACCCTAATCAAAGAGCATCACAATATTCACCCAGATCTAGTATAGACAAGAACTAATCACATTCACATGGGTTAGATCTAGCACTTATTCATATTATTAAGAACAAAACATCATCATATCTATCTATCATTTATCTATGCCAAAGCACTAAGCAAGTAAACACATAAACACATCAATACATTTCACAAAGCATAACAACACATGATATATGTGGTCCACCCCTAGCCTGGGGTTACGTCCACCAACTCTTGTTCTCTTTTATTATCTTTTGTCAATATTCTACATGCACAGAGACACAAGATCGTACTTCACATAGGACAAGAGATCTGCACGCACTTTGCCAGATCCTCCTTCCCCGAGTTAGGTTACAACATAAAGCTTATGTTCAATCACTTACACTCACTTGCACTTAGCCTTGCAAGTCTCACACAACATGCAAAAAGCATGTACAACTATCACTTGCACTTGGCACCTAGTATCACACACTTTCACACTTCTCTTCTCCTTACATCCCCTAACTTTCTATTTATACATTACAAAATGGGCCTAAACATGAGTAAACCCATGGTCTGACATCCCCATACCCGTTACATAAGCCCAAAACCCAAAAATCCCTAAACAAAGGGCCCAGATCCTGTGATCTCCTCTTAGACTTGTGCTCTACCTTCGACAGCCTGTCGATGTCCCAAAATGGGTCAAACATGACCAAGGATCCTCAAAACTTGGTCAAGGGCCAACAATGCAATTTTGTATTTTTTTCAACTTTTGGAGGTAAACACAGGCTAAGTAGCATGAAATAAGTGTATTTGGCTAACTAGCATGCAACACACATGTGTACACAAGTTATTAGTGCAACATGGTGTGTACACTATCCACAAAATGGTTTTTTAGAAGGAAGTCTCAATAATATTTTCGGAAAAGTATGAAAATGTATGGGCCAAGGTCTTGGATGCATAGATGTGGAATTTTTGGACTATAAAACCACCTGCCTTTGGCTAGGGGGAATTTTTACATTATAATGGTTTTTTATTACTTTCCACAGTGGGAAAAATCCATGACAACGTTTTAAAGCAATGGTGGAACAATTGCATTTTTTATATTCAATTAAGTGATCACTAGGTTCAGTGTTCTGAATTATATAGTCACTTACCATGGTAGTCACCTCTAGAAACAAATGATGTTGAATCTCACATAAATATTGGGTTTTAGGCAAGATAGTTTTTCTTTGTAGTACCCATAGGAAAATGAGGAAGTTTAGGTCGTTAACAATTCTCTAAAGATCATTCTCCAACGTATAGTCAATGCGAGTAATGCTAACTAGAAAATCACGCTCTATATAAGTTTATGGTCATACCAAACTTCAGCTAAAACTACTACTGGTTTTTTGTTGTTCCAACTCATTCATGGGTTGGAGGCGATCTTATCGATTGAATGTAAAATACCTTCGCTTAATATCACCATCAAGATTTTACTAGACTCTTCTAAGTTAGAAATTTGTCTTAACTATTTGGAACAACTTGACAATAAATGTCACGATGCTACCACTCCAAATGAGGCTCATAATAAGAGAGTTAAGAGTTAGTGTGACAAGTCCGTGCACCCAACCATCTTCTCTAAAGGTGATCTAGTTTTGGTGTATGTCCAGTATAATGTCGCATTGGGGTAGGAAAGTTGAATCCGTTGTGGCATGGCCCTTACATAGTGAGATTTTCCCTCGAGAAATTAGCCTACAAGTTGGAGTATTTTGAATGGAATATTCTCTCGGATCCCAGGATTAGGTTTATCTTAAGAAGTACTATGATTGAGCCTTTAAGCTTAGGAGTTCCTTTTTTAATTATTGTGCATTATTATATTTAGTTATAGCATAGGTACTTTTTTGTGTTAGTGGTACTTATTGTGCTTCTTCTTGATTGGAATATTTCACATGATTCTTTGATTCTCATTAGATTCATTGATGGAACTAGCCTTCACACTCGTAACCTTTCTTCCATCGCTTGGGTAATTTACTCGCCCATGGGCCTGTTAGTCTCTTCTGAAGGAATTTTTCTTTTCCTAGATACCAATAATGTTTCCGCATACATCACATTTATCAAACTTCTTTGAAACAACATTTTGCATGGTATTTAATCCTTATAAGTTTGTTTTGATGCTCAGTTGGTAGCGTCTCAACTAAATGGTGAATTTTGTATTCACGACACTATTTTATGTATTCATTTCTTTTGGGTACATTTGTTGAACTTTATTTTGATTATATTACTTATATTCATGTTCCAATAAATTACAATTCATTATCTAATGCATTTTTTAACTATGTGTTGGAGTGTCACTTATATCATTCACATTAATCTGAAGAACAAAAATCATGCATGTACATAAAATCATGGGCACATTATCATCAAGGGAAAAAGTGTCATCTATACATATCACGCCATCAATTTTTGTCAAGTAAAAAAGTTAATCATGTTAAAAAAAAGTATTTTTAGCCTTGATCTTCCATCTATAAGGATCGATAATACAAACATCTAATATAGGCATTGTCTAGCTATTCTACGAAATGGATTTTTTCGTTGGAATCCAACGATATAAATTTACACGAATCACTATTTTTTGTTGTTCAAAATCTAATTATGAATGAGGAAATGGATTCATCATGGGGTAAAATCATGAATCTGGGTAACACTTTCGTCACAATCGGGTCTCCAAAATTTCTAGCAGCAATTTTTCGGCCGAAAATTTTCACGTTAAATTCAACGGTGCCCTCGAAATTATTTCCATATTACTTCATCTTTGGAGGTAGAGGAATCCTACAAATACTCAGAATTTAGTTTGAAAATTGATACCAACATTTTTAAAATTGAATCTTCTTTCATTGGGTATAATTTGTTTTCATTTTCATTGTTTTTATCTAATTTTATTTAATTTTATAAAAAAAATCACTGCATAATATTTTTAGGTGAGATTATGATTCGGTGAAATGAAAAATCCATATCTCTAAAAATACACAACGAAAAATTATGGAAAATTTATATTCATAATTGCTAAACTATTCTATTCAAAAGGGTATTTTTAGATTTTACTTTTAAGTAAAAATTAAGATAGATACAAGGTGTAGAAAAACACGTGTTTAAAATATGCAACGTTTTCATCTTGGTCAACTTAAAAAAATTCTAGAAATTATAATATTCATCCGTTAGATTTAAAATTATATTCATATTAAAATAGAGTCTCTGTAGATTGTTGCAGTATATTTCATTTCTTAAAAACATAAGTTTAATAATAGATACATTGTTGTGGAAAACAATAACTCATTATCATTCCTTTCATTTTTAAGGAACATACTGTTAAACAATTGTCAAATTGACATATCAAATATTGATAAAAAAAAATTGAAAAATAGTCATTAGAAATATAACAAAATTATTCACAAGTTTTGTTTTTACTGTAAAGTGAAATTCTAAATAAAAAAAATACTTTTGTATGCCAGAAGTTGAAGAACTTGTGAAAATACAGTTTTTTTTGTCATAAAACAAGCAAAAGTGTTACCCATCTTCATGATTTTACCCCATGTGCTGAAAAACCATTGGGACACTTAGATTATACAAAAATAATCACTCAAATCTACGAATATAACAATTTCTCGCAGGATTTCAAGCAAATGTCCCCGCAAAAAATCATCATTTCGTAGAATGTTTAGCCTACGAAAAAAATATATCCTCATTAGGATCATGAAGGACCTTCCCCTCCTCCTGCATGTTGCTCAAAGTAGACTACTATGTTGGTAAGCTGTTGAAAAATTTGTACCCATGCCTGTGGTACTCTAGCCACATGCTGCTCTGATGGATCTTTGATTTGTATCATTGGCACTGGGCATACCAATATGTTGAGGTTCCTCTAGAAGTTATCTAATAATTGTTCGGTGTGTCCCCATGAAGGGTCATCATGACCACGCATTCCATTCCAAGGAAACTCATCAATACGTATTGGTCCAACATCTATAAAATCTGACAATCAAATTCCCATCATGATTCACACCAAAAATATTTGCTTCCTAAATTATTCATCATTTTAAAATATAAAAGTCAAATAATCAAAAATATTTTTACCTATATCGTCGTAGGCACTATGAGGAGGAATTTTCATGTATGGATCATGACAGTAGTCTATCCTTGCCTAAGGATAGTCCTATATCATTACAACTTGGTGAGACCACCAAGTAAATAATGCATCATCCCATGGATCACCCAATTGTCCTCCTCCCTACGTTGATAGGACCTTAATCCACCTCTCCATAGTGTCATCTTGAATATTTTGTGGATGGATATTGACTCGAGGAGTCATCATCAACACTCACTTAAAGAAAACAATGTGCACAAGTGGCTTCCAAAGCCAAAGTTCTTCATTTTTCCTTACTTGCACCCTGTTACTTGAATATTCATGCACATTATCAATGAAGTAATTCAATCACATAGTACATTACTGAAGACTTACATGGAATAAAACATCATGGTTATGGATGCCTAATGTAAAGAGATAGATCCTGCAATCTGAGCATTTGTCAAGAAAATAATATTGAGATTGAGGATTTCTATTTTCCTTATTGGGAGTTGGCTCCAAACCTTTTCAATATTGGGCACATAATACTCAACAATATATTCATTGAGTGTTAAAACAATGTTTTCTTTCAGTTTAATATTTACCAATTCCCCTCGATGAGGTATCCCTATAAGGAAGTATATGTCTTTGGTTTCAATCTTCAAGTATTTTTCATTAATCATGAATGCATTACCATCGGGATCTCAATATCTGACCAATGTCTATAACAATCTTCTTTAGTCCCTAATTCCATTACATCTAAAAAATTTATATAATCTACAACATCGAAGAGATTCTTGAGCCTCCAAGTCTTTCATGACCTGATTATCCACATATCCATGTTCTCTTTCCCTCCATTCAATCACCATCATGCCAAAAATTCAGATTCTTGATTTAGAATATTTTTTTGAAAGTCCACAAAGATGTATGCCACTTCCTTTTAGGACAATCACATACATATGTGACTATCACTAATAGATACTGTGTACATCCTTCCATGTATGTGATCCATGGTGAACAGAGTCACGTACATGGCCATTTAACCTAAGAAATACATTAAAAACTCAATAATACACTAAAATCTAAATATTTATGGATTGAAATGAAGAGGAAGGAATAATCTCTTACTTGGGCCATTCTTTTGAATATCGTTCCTCGTGTATCACATACCATTTACTGGAAACTTGGAGAGTAAAAATCTCAAAATGCACTCTAATGGGGGTAAAAATTCAAATGGTATGGTAAAACCTCAGTTTTTACCTATTTTAACCCATTTTAACCTTTTTAATATAGTTTTTTACCCTTTCTTACATACTTTAATGTCATTTAGACTAATTAAAAGCTCTCAATATGTTTTGTTATGCATTTTTTCCACGAGAGGTTTCTCTTTCTTATAGGTGTTGTTATATATGGTGGTGTTTTTTATAATTCTTCAGCGTGTATCATGTTCTTTATTGGCGTTTATGACAGGTTTTGTCACTCATGCACAATGAATTTATCCATACAGATCAAATATTTTCTATAGGATCAACCCAATTCGTTTATGACATTATACCTTCATGCTGCTTAAAAGGTTTTATTTACGGATTGTAGAGCTTACGTCTTCATGGGTGTCCTAGTTAGTACCTCACTAGCCTTTTTTGTGTCGATGTTGCAGTCTTTCTGTATGATCAGAAGACGTATTTAGTCCCATCATGACTTTGTGTCGAAGCCTCGTGTTCTTTTCTCATATTTTTCTATCCAATTACCCGTGGGGCTTCCAAAATTATTGTGTTGAGTTGTACTTGCATTGCATATTGACTGTTTGTGCTTTTCAGGACTAATGTTGGATTCAACTTCTTGTTGTATAAGAAAATTGTATATGCACTCTATAATAGTCCCCAACCTTGCAATACTAGCCTTTGTGACTCGACACCTTTTATCCTCGGAGGAAAATTCCCCCGAGCATCTAGGACATCTATGTCCTAGATGTATTTTCTTGCATTGAGCATAGCTATGTTCCTCGTCCTTGGAATTAGTCTACTCACCTGTGATGCTCATTTAAATTTATGGAAAATTTGATTCATCTTAATTTAATCAACCTTCAAAATAGTTAATAAAATTAGGAAATTGTTTATCTATAGATAAGGGACTTCAATTTGCTAGATGTTTAGTCAAAAATAAAATTGTTCTTTTATCCCATACTTAAATTAGAAAACAATAAAACATAGCAACATATAAAATCTAGAACCTCATATTAGTATGAGCTATTGATTCTTCTTAAATTTCAATGTCTAGGTTTTTCAATGACTCCACTTCATACAATGGTCCCAATAGAATCATCTACATAATTGCATAACCTACATATTGAGAAATTTCCATTATCACCATTATGAGTGTTACAATAATACTTCTAGATCCAAATTCTTTTAATTGTGATATTCTCTCTAGGACTATAGCTTTTCCCCTCCAAATTCTTTTAATTGTGATATTCTCTCTAGGACTATAGCTTTTCCCCTCTCACTATGCTCATGTAATTGAAATTGACCCTTCGTCTCTAGCTTCAAAGACCTCCCCTTTTGCTTCTACTTCTCCTAATCAATTTTCCAATTATGTCTTCCAGTGAGTTGATTGAAAGGTGAAATAACAATGATTTCTACGAGTCTCTTTAAGATCCTTGTTGATGTTGGTCCTTGTTGATGTTGGTAAGTGAAGATTTCAAAGAATAAACATCCATGCAATTTCTGCGAGTCTCTTTAATATACTTGATGATGTTGGTAAGTGCACATTTCAAAGAATAAACATCCATTCATAACACAATGTAACATTAGTGGTATCAAGCCACTTCCATGCTAACGAAAAACAATTTTGTGGAAAGAAGGTTAAAGGAATGAATAAGAGGTAGTGTGGAGACTAGGTAGGTTGATGTTATGGTGCAAAATTCAAGATGTTGAGGGTAATGAGGGAAGAGGAAAGGGGGAG
Source organism: Picea engelmannii (assembly GCA_009831015.1). Lineage (NCBI taxonomy): Eukaryota > Viridiplantae > Streptophyta > Pinopsida > Pinales > Pinaceae > Picea > Picea engelmannii. The sequence continues at coordinate 75,711 of ML779597.1, forward strand.
GCATCGAGGGAGAAGATGTTTTACCAGGGAAAAGGAAATGTGGCATCCTTTGATGGAAAGGATGCGGATAGAAAAAAATACTTTTCACGAGGGTGATGAAACCCTTCGATCACCTTAAGAACTTTCTTATACCCTTTTCACTCAATGGATTGTTAAACACATGGCTCAAACCAGGGAATGTTTTATGGATATTATGATGGTGTTGTACCTTCTTTGCATCTTAGGATGATTTTTCCCACTTCAAGTGTCACCCCTTGATTCGTCAATACAACCACTTGCCTATTTTCATGTCGCTTGATTTGAAAATGTTAAATTTGGTTAATATTGGGAGGAGGGAGACTATTGTTTATATATTTTGATTGATATAGGACGAGGTTAATGGGAGCGTGTTTCTAAAAGTGATGTGAAAATGCTAAATTTGGTTAATATTGGGAGGAAGGAGACTATTATTCATATATTTTGATATAAGACGATGATGAAATCACGTTTCTAAAAGTTAATAGGATGATATGAGAATCTCTAAGGATAAATATACATAATTTTGATTCCTCGGAAGGTGATAAGGATTTTTTTTTGTTTTTTTCATTATCGGTTTCTTCCCTAGCCTTCCAAGTGAAAGAGAGTGTTTGTATTTGATATTGGACATGTATAACCCACCATAGCTACCACCCCATACCATATTATATATGTTAAAGTAGATGAAAATCAATCAATAAGCTGTATTGTAAATCTTACTCCATCATCATTTGTAAGAATGATAAATAAAAAGCTATACCTTTATTTTTATTTTTAATTAACCACTCATGTTCCGTATAATGTTTGTACAGAAAAAGTGTCAAATAATTTCAATTGTATTAATTATTTTATGTGACGTTGGTTTTCGATAAGTAGCTTAGAGTAATTATTAATACGTAAGACCATTGCGTTTTTTGGATTATGAACCTCTTATGGATTATTAAGGAAAATTTTTCTCAATTTATATCTAAAAAATAATCGCTCCATAAACTTAAAACTAACATCATAAACGCTCTATCTACATAAAACTAACAAGAAAGTGCGAGGAGATAAATTCGTAGAGAGTTCGAATGAGAATAATGGAGAATTTTCCACTATTTATACAATAATTTAAATTAAAAAATATTTAATTAAACGCTTCATAAAAGTAAAACTAACAAGAAAGTGATAGGAGATAAATTCGTAGAGAGTTGGAATGAGAATAATGGAGAATCTCCCACTATTTATACAAGAATTTAAAGTAAACAATATTTTTCTTATATTTATTCTCCAAACAATCCATTATGTTATAGTTATATTCATTTATTGTCCAAACAATCCCATTATGTTATTGTTATATCCCATTATGTTATTATTATATTTTTTTGAAGGGAAAAAAAGTGTATTATATTTATTCTCCAAACATTGTATTATGTTATTTTCTTAATAAAATATATTATTATGTTATTTTCTTAACAAAAGATATTGAGTTGAAAGAAAAAAAATGTTTCTTTATTATAAATACATCTTTGAATTTATGATTTCCTCGTCGAGTCCAAAATTGTGGTTTCAAGTTTTAGGTTATAATGGAATTATATCACTAACTAGTTAGACAACTTAATTTTGTGATGTTTTTATGATGATTTAAAGAAACTTCACTATTATTTTTGAGATGTAATGATTTTTTCATTATTTTTTTTATTGATTAAGGATAATTTTAAGGATAAAAATTTATTTTAAAATATAAAATTTTTGGTCAATTTTATTAATTTTCAATATCCAAATTGTAAAATGTGTGGAGATATTTTTGTCCTTATACTCAAATTTCTAAGGATTTCATATAGTTAATATAATTTTTTGTTGATTTTTAATGTATAATAATTTTATTGTATAAAATTCTGGTGAATCATATTCACAAATTTTTATTTGAGAAAGAGCATGAAATAACATGGTAAAAATTTAGCCCCTAATATTCCCCGTTTCATTTGGTCCATAAATAATATGTATCGAAGACAGAAAAACAAATTCTATTAAGGAGAAACATTTTGTACTGAGGACAAAAATTGTTTCCAAAATTCTTTTCTGCATCTACAATGTTTGTTCTTCCTTAATATTTTATGGAAATGAGATTCATTTATTTTTAATTTGTTTAAATGAACGTGAACATATTAATTCGAGAACATTCTATTTATTTGTAGAAATTAAGAAAGTATTTAAACCAAATAAAACACTGGATATTCGATAATCATAGTTTTAGGATTTAATATTATGAATAATGTTATTAACAATATATATTTTTAATTATAAAAATTAAATTTCATAAATCAAATTTAAAAATAAATATCAGTGTAAATAATGAATAGTTTACCACAGTTCCAACTTGAATTTCAATTACAAATTAAATTTGAATTAAAAATATTTATCTTGTGTTTATTCAAAAAGTTATAATATAAAATTAAAAATATTTATCTTTTGTTTATAGAAAACGTTATAATATATATTTTGTTAAAAAATTATCAAATTAAATATTAATTTTTGTTTAATTAATTTAAAAAATATCATATATGAAAGATACTAGTATTATTAGAAAGCACCTAGACTAAGGTACAAGATTATCTTTAGTGATAGTGGCATTCCATACCTATGCCCGTGAAATTAATTAACATTTGATAAAAGTGTATGATTTAGAAGAATATTGCACACAAAATCGTATTATATTTTATTAAATAAATTAATGAAAAATTATACATATATAAATATATCAAGCTTAGGATTAATAAATATATATATATATACTATGTTATTCATATAATTCATTTGTTGAGATAATATCTTAACCACACACATAAATAGGATCTAGATCAAACACACTCCTAACCAAACATCTTAGATAGAGATTATAATAACTAATGCATTCTATGATGAGGAATATCAAATATTAAAAGCAAGACAAGTAGGAGTTAATATCTCTAACACTCTCCTTTAAGGAGTATTTTTCTTCATCTATGATCTTTTTCATATATGTTTGGTAAAGTCTTCATCAACATCTCTATCCATTCTGAAATATCATAGAGTAAGCTCCATCACAACCATCCATACTGATTTTCCAGTTGATCCATTGATGATACGATTGCTTTAGACCATCATTTTCATATTAGTAATGACTAGAATACTATCCATTATGTAACATCCCGCTCTTGCGCGCACTGAGCGAACAAATTCTTGAGGACACTTTCTTGCAAATGATCCGCGTTATTATACTATTGGTCGTTCTGATTACAATTATGAGATATGATGGATTTAATGATATGTTATTTTGTTGTATTTACATAGACAAGTGTTATTGAGTGGGTTCTCCTGAGTGTGTAGGACTCTGGACATTGAGGTAGTAGAGGCATCGGTGAAACCCCTTGGACTCTGGATCGATTCAGGGAGTGGACAATTGGGGTTTCAATGTTGTTGATCTGACATATGTACATATGATTAGATGTTATGATGATTGATTATTATTCCTGACATGATTTGTTGACAGATGCAGATTGACGATAGATTTCCGACCAGACTCACATGTGGAGTAGAGGGTCAATCAAGACAATTAGAGACTTTGAGGGAGAGGTGTGGCAAAATCCCTACCATAGCCTACTAGCACTCCCGTCGTGACTCAAGTTGTAAGTTAGCAATTACCTAGTTCGAGAAGACCCACGATGCTATGAGGGCAGACTATTAAAGTCTCTCATGATGATTCTAAGGGGCACACAATAAGGAAGGGGAGTTTTTCTATAGATTCCCTTAGTCTCCCATAAAATCAACTGCCAGAGTATTGAGTCCAAGGATTTGACATCTACCAAGTTAAGTCAACAGGCGAGTGTCATCCTTGGAGAACGTAGTGCATCTTGAAGGGCACATCACACAAATAAATTGGAAAGAGGTGAGTGGCACCCTTGGAGGACATGGTGCGTCTTGAAGGGAACGTCGTGCAATTAAAAGAAAGAAGGCGAGTGGCACCATTGGAGAACATTGTGCGTCTTGAAGGGAACGCCAGGATTTTAACTGGTAAGGGATTAAAGCTAGTCGACCTTAAAATCAATGATGTGATAAGTAAAGTCTAATAAATAATTTTCCTTTAAGAACTATCGCCAAGCCTAGTGAATTGAAAACCTAGGTGAGAGTACAACCTAAGAACAAAAAAAAATAAAAATAGACATATAGATGAATTTAAATGAAAATTTTAATTCACTAAGGTTCTTTTATAAAATTTCAATTCACTAAGTTTCCTTTACAAAATTTCAATTCACTAAGGTCCTTTTTATAAAATCTCATTTCACTAAAGATTATTTTTTTTAACTAATTAGAAAATTCAAGCACTAATAATTAAAGAGGAAATTTTAATAAAGGTTTAATTAATAAAAGGGGTATTTGGTTGTATTTGTCTAAACCTGCTAATTGTGAATTTAGTTATAAAAAGGGGGAAACTTTAAGGAAAAGTGAAACTTAAAAGAAAAAGGAAATTTAAAGAAAAAGGGAAACTTAAAGAAAAGGGGAAACTTAAAGAGAAAGACGAATGTCTAACTTAGTAAGGTATCTAGCCTTTGGGGCTTTCTATCTATGAACTCAACTAGGAATTGAGTAAGGCATAAGTCATTTAAGAATTGTAAGGGAATATTGGGACACCGAGGATCATTTTTATGAATTCTCTTGGTGGGTGAGGGAAATAGGAGTAATTAATAAATTAATAAAATTGATTTTCTGGTGCAACTAGGGGATAGGGCGACATGTGTATGGGTGAGGTTTTTCGAAATTAATTAACTAAAAAAGGAATTTAATGAGAATTTGGGAAACTAATTATTTGAAAACTCTATAAAAAGGATGGAGGAGGAGGAGTATGGATCTCATATTTTTGTGTAATGTTACACTGCCGAAATTTTATCTTGACTGAACTTTCTCTTGTGGGAGTTGGGACACCCATCTCGGGTAACGAGTTCTAGGTCAACCTTGCGAGACGCGATGGATGATAGCATTCTCTGGCATTGTGTGTGTGGCCCCTTTGCATCTTGGGGGGCTCATGGGGAAGAAGAGTACCCCTAGAGTTGGCTGGAAGGTACCGGTGAGGTCATATCGGTCAGTAAGTGAGAGATGGATGGAGTGCACGTGGGACAATGCCTCAGAGATTTCACATTTGGATATGGTATGCATGTGTATGTTTTTATTGAATGGTAGTTTAAATATTGTTCCTACGCCTTTAGTAATGAACTTATATTGTATTAAATCTTTTTTTTTCTTTAGCATAACACAATCCATAGATTTCATTTTTATCTTCAGCAATTTGTCTTGATGAGCCCATCGTTTTATGATCAAAGAACTTAAAGTCATCCCAAACTTATGCTCATTGTATTTTGAATTCATTTCCCATGGAGAACCCAACCTTTGATTGCGATGACTTCTCTGTGTTTGTTTTTTATTTATTAATACGATGAAAAATTGAGTTTTTATCTTCGGTCTCTTATTGCTTAAGTTGTTAGTCCGTGCCTGAGTAGTCATCGACCAACTGAATCGATGGTTGTCACTACGATGTTTAAAGACTTATAGATTCAAATGCCCTGCATTCATGTGCATGGATAATAAGTGAGGGATAAATTTCTCCTAGTGATCTAACCCTTACTTATCTCTGCGTTTTTCTCTTATGATTAATCCCTGAGCTTTGCGCCTTCTTGTGAAAGAGTATATTTGTGTTTTTGATTGATTCATTATCCAATGATTGGTCTTTGTGCCTTCTTGTGATTGAGTATCTCTACATTTTTGTTTGATTCATATCTAATCAATTAGTCTCTGTGTTTTGTTTGATTCATCTCTGATCGATTCATCTTTTCGATTTCTTCGCATATTATCTCTGTGATTTCTTGGCATATTATTGAGCGCTTGATTGGTATAATCTCTACGATTTTAATGAGAAATCCCAGTGCTTGATTGGTAAAATCTTTGTGTTATATTACTTACCACTACGAATTGATTTCATTTGAATAACATTTAATTGAATGGAAATGAATGTCGATTTATTTACCACTGCAAATTGATTTCATTTGAATAACATATTATTCGAATGGCATTGAAAATTGGTTTATTTAACTCCGTGATTTCACATATTTAAGTGACAACAATATCATTTATCTGACTCTGCGATTTCATATATTTGAATGACAACAACATCATTTATTTAACTCTCTAATTCATATATTTAAATGAAAACATTATCATTTATTTAATCTGTGATTTCATATATTTAAATGACAGCATTATCATTTATTTACCCTACGATTTACATATATATTGAATGCAATTTAATATATTGACTACGATTTTAATATATAGTGACTGCGATCTACTATATAGTAACAACGATTTTAACATATATTGACTGGGATTTTACATACTAATGGTAGCGTGGTTAATAGGTGAAAGACTACAATGCCATTATTAGATGTCATTATTTGTTAGACGACGGTCTCATTAATGGATAGCAATATAGGTTTTAAGCAACAATTTATCATTAGACAACATTCTTAATAGACAGTAACTTTTTAATAGACAACATTATGTTTTGTTTACACATTCATTCATCCAATATATATATATATATATATATATATATATATATATATATATATATATATAGACAACGATTTGATATTCCTTGTTAAAATACAGTGAACCTACATAGAGCGTGTTTACCATCAGTATGACTTCGTTTTTAGCATTGCTTCTATGAATGAGAACATGTTTATGATTTTTTTATATGACAACTTTTTTATAATTGTGTTTGTTATTATTTTATATGACAACATGTTTATGATTTGTTTATATAACAACATTTTTATAATTGTGTTTATTATTATCTTATATGACAATGTGTTTATTATTTGTTTATATGACATCATGTTTATGTGATAGCGTTTTTATCATTTGTTGATTATTTACACAACGATATTTATGGATCATATAGTTACACATCATTATCATATTTAACTCTTCTCTGCGATATCATATATTTTATAAAGAGCGATAATAATTTTAGACAACGGTATCATTGTTGATACTAAAAGGGAATTAAGAAGTTTATAGATTACAAGGTATTGGGATGAATTAAATTGAGTATAAATATACATGACTATTATAGATTTCATTTAATGTGGTTTAATATTGATAAGGCATTTTAGGGTCATGCATTTCACAAGTTTCTCATTATCTTAGGCATAAGAGGGTGGATATGTCCATTATCATAATCTAAGGCATGTATGTTTGGGAAGGGTAATGATAGGGGTGGAAGATTTAACTTGGGCTTTTACAAGGAATTATATGTTAGGGAATGGAAATTGTAGTGAGAATTTTGCTAATAAAATCTTATTGTAGAATGGATTCTCGAGGGAATATTCATCGATGGCTAATAGCGTACTTTAATTAATGTATGATTGCAATAGAATTTGTTGTGCCAAAAAGTTGACATGATGTATGATTTTTATAGTAGTCAATTTTTCCTTGTGTCTTGTAGACTTGTCAATTAGGTGCTTGGGTTTAGTCTTCATGTATTTTGATAGTTAATTCGGTCTCCTAGCGTTTTGTATTTTTCCTTGGGTAATTGGTCTAGATATCTTATGCCGCGCCTTGGTTATTGTTTCACCCATCGCCTTGTGACGACATGATTCCTGGCCGAAGTCTTGTGCTTCCCGATGTGGGCGTATTGTTCATGGTAATTGATTTTGGTACTTGGTTCTGTAACGCCTCAATGTGTTTGGTTTTTCACACCATAGAGTTTACTAGTTACGGGTCATCAAATCCATTGTGTCAGGTTGTTGATGTTGTCCTTTAGCTTGTAGGCATTGTCTTGCTTGTGTCGGTGGGTAGTCGATTTTATCAATCTTTTGATTATTGCATGTTTCATTCAGTTGCTTTATGTTCTAGTATGTTGGGTTATTGTTGTCACTTGTTTGAATGAATAAGTTGGGTTCATCATCAAGTTCTATTGATTAATTGTTTTCATCGATTGCCTTCCTGCTTAAAACATAAAAAAAAAAAAAAAAAATCACTTGCTTTGCATCGCATGTAATTGTAACAATGGGGACAATACATATTGTATCATATCAGGTTTAACCCTGTGAATATGGATCGTCATTCTTTCCACTGCAGCAAACCCTAGAGTAATAACCTGGCGCTGATTAAAACCTTAACCTGCCCATGTAATATGCATAGTTAGATGACACTGAAGAGATTCATGACTTGGTTCCAGGGGAGGAGGTGTGACACCTCCAGTAACACCTGCACTAGAGGGGTCCAACCCGCAAGGAGAAGAACAAGTCCCTAGGAAGGAGTCGATTGTTGTAAGGGATGTGTATGGTCAGATAAGGAGCTTTAAGGGAAACTTTGGGGGGCTTGAAAAACCCATCTGTACTGAGATAAGGCCATGATGTCTGTACTGCTGAGGGCCCACAATGCACCCCAACAAGTACTGGTAGCATTCACCAGAAACTTGAGAAGGTCAAATTTCCCAATTTATTTGGTGCCTGGGACAATGCAACCACCGAGGCATGGTTGGATAATAGGGCAATGTGCTTTTCACTTCACGACTATAACTCCAACATGAAGGTCGCATGGTAGTACTTAAACTGAAGGGAAGCGCTCTTTTATGGTGGAATACACTCCTACCACAATTGAGCATGGTTGTTGAAGACGTGTCATGGGGAATATTTGAGGAACAGTTCGAAGAGAGGTATCTATCGGAGGAATTCATTGAGCATCAGCTCAATCAGTTCAACGTCTTACGACATGACAATTGTGCAGTGATGAGTATGAGGCCTGTTTCATGGAGCTACTTTAGTATGCTCCACACCTAAATATCGATGAAATTAAGGATAACAAGTTCTTGTTTGGCCTTAATGTCAACATTCGTGCAAAGGTTAGGATTTTGATGCCTCAAACCTTACATGATGTCATCCAGAAGGCCCTCATAGAAAAGGAGGAGCTTATCAATGGGGTTCATAGCAAGACTCCAACGAGACTAGCAGGGTAGGTGTCATCTGGTGCAGAGTAGGATTAGAGACCAGCTAGACATTCACCAGGATATCGTGGATTACAGTGAGGATCCACTTTCACTACACCTCGAAGACCAATGCCTCAATAGTGAAATCCTTATCGAGGACCACATCAACAACAACAACGTCGACCACAGCACCAACAATTTAGGCTTGATCTGCAAAACAGACCAAGGTTCCATGCTAGTGGGTCGTCAGCTACTACTTCGGGTACCAAGAGTACTGGACTGAAGAAAGGGTGTTGGACATGTGGGGAGCCACATTACCAATGTGACTGCCCATTGGAGAGGACTAGAGAATTTGGATTATTCAGACCCACTACTGTGGGAGGCTTGCGCAAGGCCCATTAGATTCATGAAGTAGTGAATAATTGCTAGGAAGAGCACCAGTCAACTGTGCTCGATACGTCAGGTACTGAATTTGACCATACCCTTATTATTTTGATAGATCTAGGTGCTACATAGAGTTTCATTTATGGGGCAGCGCTAAAGAAAATTATGGTAAAGGCGGTCAAACAGGATGAGTTTAGCTTTGTAGAAATGGCTTCGTGAGACAAACATAAGGTTGGTGGAAAGGTTACGGGTTGTAGCCTTAACCTCAAAGATATTTTCACTAGGTTCAACTTGTAAGTCACGATCTTAGGATCTTATGACATCGTGATCGGTACAGACTGGTTGGAATCCCATGAGGCAATACTCAATTGTAAGAAAAAACAATTGAGCTTGGTAGATGATGAGGGACAGAAACGTGTTATTGTAGGTTTGAACCAAGGAGTCTCCCTGAAGTTCATCTCTTCCTTGCAGCTATGAAAGAGCATGCGCAATGGATGTAAGATTTATGTGATCCTTGCATTAAACAAGAAGGGAGTAGAGAAAGGTCTAGAACACGTTCCGGTGGTGAGACAATTTGTCAGCATATTCCCTAGGAGTTACCTGGGATGTCACCGAAGAGGGAATTGGAATTTACCATATACCTAAAATCAGGGACTGAACCGATAGAAATAATGCCTTATCGGATGTCGACCCCTTAGTTACAGGAGTTGAAAATGCAACTAAAGGAGTTTTTGGACCTAGGACTTATAGGTCTGAGTGTGTCACCATGGGGTGCACCTGTTGTATTCATATGAGAGAAGGATGGGTCATGGAGACTTTGCATTGACTACAGTCAATTGAACAAGGAAACGATCAAGAATCAATATCTATTGCCAATGATATATGATTTGTTTGATCAGATGGAAGGCACAATGATGTTTTCAAAGATCGAATTGAGATCAGGGTATCACCAGTTACATATCAAAGAGGACGACATCCCTAAGACCACCTTTAAGACTAGGTTGGGACATTATGAGTTTATTGTTCTATCGTTTGGACTGACGAACGCCTCATGGGTATTTATGAGTTTGATGAATGGGGTGTTCCGTGAATACTTGAACAAGTTCATCCAAGTATTCATTGAGGATATTTTGATTTACTCTCGAATGATGGAGGAGAATGACACACACTTGCACCTAGTACTACAGTGTCTACGAGAGATCAAATTGTATGGGAAATTGTCTAAATTCTCACTTTATCAATCAAAGATTCATTACTTAGGACATGTCATCTTCAACGAACGTATCATCATGGGTCCAACAAAGGTCGAGGCTATTATGGAATGGCATGTGCTGACGAATGTCCCCGAAGTGAGTAGCTTCATGGGTTTAGTAGGATACTATCGACGGTTTGTCGAGGGTTTTTCAAAGATAACAAATCTGATTACAGAATTGAAAATGAAGAAGAAGAAGTTTTTTTCGATCGAGAAATGCGCATAAGAATTTCGGAGGCTCAAGGATTTGTTGAAAACAACACCAATACTAAAGGTCCTTGACATAGACGCAGACTTCTTGGTATGCACTAACACATCCAAGGAAGGCTCAGGCAGAGTCTTGATGTAAGAAAACCGAGTGATCACTTACATCTCAAGGAAGTTGAGAAGGAATAAGGAGAACTATGCGACGCATGATTTGGAGTTGTTATCCATTGTTTATTCCTTGAGATTTTGGAGACACTACCTTATTGGATGGAAATTTGAAGTAAAAATGGACCAATATGGACTACAACACATCTTTAATCAAAGAAAGTTGAATGCACGACAACGTCATTGGTTGAAATTGCTTAGCGAGTATGATTTCAAGATTACTTACATAAAAGGAATAGTGAATAGAGTGGCGGATGTGTTGAGTTGGAGACCACACATATTTTCGATGATGCCTCTTCAGACAAATCTACATGAAAATATTCTAACTTTACAGCGTGACAATAACATGTACAATGAGGTCAAGGATTTTATCAGACAAAACACAATGATGGTACCAAAATTTGAAGGATTTACTATGGACAATGACGGATTATTGAGATTTAAAAGTCGAATTTACGCACCACCCAACGACGAGTTGAGGAGTTTGATCCTAAATGAGGCTCATAAAGTAGTGTACATGGCTCAAGCAGGAGTCACAAATATGAGGGAAGACATTAAACTCTTATTCTTTTGGAAATGAAGGAAGGAACACATAGTCAACTGCATGGCCAGATGTCTATAATGTTAGCAGGTGAAGGATGAACATAGAAATCCGACATGATTACTACAATCACATGCAATTCCAAAAAAAAAATTGGACGTCATTTCAATGGATTTCATTGTTGGATTGCCACTGACGGCAAGGAGACATGACTCAATATTTGTGGTAGTGAACACTCTGACAAAGAGTGATCATTTTATTCTTGTGTGTATGATGTATCAGGTACCTGACATAGCTAGAGTTTTCAATAGCGATATTGTGAGGCTGCATGGCGTTCCCAAGAGGATTATATTCGATTGAGGATCGATGTTTACAGGATGATTTTGGACTAGTTTCCAAGAGGCCTTGGGAACCCAGCTTAACTTTAGTATTTCATATCACCCGGAGATAGACGGGAAAACCAAACGAACAAACCAAATATTGGAGGACATGTTGTACATGTATGTGATGGACCAACATAAGCATTGGGAAGAATTCTTGCCATTGATAGAATTCATATATAACAACAGTTATCAAAGCACCATTAAGATAGAGCCTTGTGAGTTTCTTTATAGGCGACCAAGTCAGACACTTTTGAGTTGTGATAAGCTTAAGAGGATCGTGGTGGGACTAGAAGTGATCCAAGAAATGGAAGATAGAATGAAAACAATAAAATAAATTATCAAGGATGCACAGGATCAACATAAGAGTTATGATGATGCGCATCGTGTCGACCGTAGTTACGAAGTTGGCGATCGATTATTCTTGCAGGTGAAACTGCATAAGAGTTTGATAAATTTTGGAAAGGGTGTGAAACTCTCTCCTAGGTTCATGGGACCTTTCAAGATTGTGGAAAGGATGGGGCCCATGGCCTGTTGACTATCCTTGCTTCATTCTTTGATGCATATGCACGATGTTTTTCATGTATATGTTTTGATACATTATATTAGTGACCCTACACATCTTGTTTACATGATTTCCTTGCAGGTATTTGATGAAAGTGCTCCCACGGCTGAGCCAATACACATCTTGGACCATCACATTTGACAGCTACAACGTCAAATATTAGATGAGGTCAAGGTCTAGTGGGACAACTATAGTCCAAACTCGATGACCTGGGAGGATGCATATGATATGTGTCAACAGTTTCCATTTTTGTTTGATAGATAGACTTATTATACTGTGATACACTTTATTTCAGCACTTATATACTGTGAAACTTTGGGACAAATTTTATACCAAGAGGGGGTGTATGTAACATCCCACTCTTGCGTGGACTGATTGAACTTATTCTTGAGGAAATTCTTGCAAGTGATCTGGGTTATGATACTATTGGTCATTTTGATTATGATTATGAGATATGATGGATTTGATGATATTTTATTTTGTTGTATTTACATAGACAAGTGCTATTGACTGGGTTCTCCTAAGTGTGCAAGTCTCTGGACATTGATGACGTAGAGGCATCGATGAAACCCCTTGGACTCTGGATCGATTCAGGGAGTGGACAATTGGGGTTTGAATGTTGTTGATGTGACATATGTACATATGATTAGATGTTATGATGATTGATTATTATTGTTGACATGAATCATTGATGGATGTAGACTGATGATAGCTTGTTGACTAGACTCACATGTGGAGTAGAGGGGTCATGCAAGACACCCAAAGACATTGAGGGAGAGGTGTCGCAGCAGCCCTTCCACATCCTACTATAACTCCTACCGTGGCTTGAACTGTAGGTTAACGATTACCTAGTTTGAGAAGACCCACGATGCCGTGAGGGAAGATTGTGACAGCTGATCACAATGATTCTAAGGGGTGCACAATAAGGCAGGGGCCTTATTCCTTAGAGTCCTTTAGTCTCCCAAAAGATCACCTGATGGAGTATTGACTCCAAGGGTTTGATGTCTACCAATTTCAATCAAGAGGTGAGTGGCACCCTTGGAGCACATAGTGCATCTTGAAGGGAATGTCACGCAAATAAAAGATAAAGAGGTAAGTGGAACCCTTGGAGAACATGGTGCATCCTGAAGGGAACGCCGCATAATTAAAAGGAAGGAGGAGAGTGGCACCCTTGGAGCACATCGTGCGTCCTAAAGGACATGTCGTGATTTTAACTGGTAAGTGATTAAACCTAGTCGGCCTTAAAATGAATGATGTGATAAGTAAATTCTAATAACTAATTTTCCCTTAATAACTATCTCCAAGCCTAGTGAATTGAAAACCTAGGTCTCAGTAGAACCTTAGAACAAAAAAAAAGTAATTAGACATATAACCAGATTAAAATGGAAATTTTAATTCAATAAGGTTCTTTTATAAAATTTCAATTCACTAAGGTTCCTTTACAAAATTTCAATTCACTAACGTCCTTTTTATAAAATCTCATTTCACTAAAGGTTCTTTTTTTTAACTAATTAGAAAATTCAAGCATTAGTAATTAAAGAGGAAATTTTAATAAAGGTTTAATTAATAAAAGGGGTATTTGGTTGTCTTTGTCTAAACCTGCTAATTCTGAATTTAGTTATAAAAAGGGGGAAACTTTAAGGAAAAGAGATACTTAAAATAAAAAGGAAACTTAAAGAAAAAGGGAAACTTAAAGAAAAGGGGAAACATAAAGAAAAAATTTAATGTCTAACTTAGTAAGGAATCTAGCCTTTAGGACTTTCCATTTTTGAACTCAACTAATAATTAAGTAAGGTGTAAGTCTTTTAAGAATTGTAAGAGAATATTGGGATACCGAGGAGTGTTTTTAGGAATGCTCTTGGTGGGTGAGGGAAACAGGAGTAATTAATTAATTAATTAATAAAATTTATTTTCTGGTGCAACTAGGGGATCGAGTGACATGTGTACGGACGAGGTTTTTCGAAATTAATTAAATCAAAAAGGAATTTAATGAGAATTTGGGAAACCAATTACTTGAAAACTCTATAAAAAGGATGGAGGAGGAGTATGGATCTCATCTTTTGTCAAAACGTTATGCTGCCAAAATTTTATCTTGACTAAAATTTCTCATGTGGGAGTTGGGATACCGAGCTCAGGTAACGAGTGGGAGCTCGACCTTGCGAGGTGAGATAGGTGATAGCACTCTCTGGAATTGTGTGCATGGCCCCTTTGCCACTCTGGATCTTATGGGGAAGAATATTACCCCTAGCATTGGATGGGAGGTACCGGTGAGGTCACAACGGTTGGCAGGCGAGATCTAGATGAAGCCCACGCGGGACAACGACTTAGATCTTTCACATGTGGTTACAGTATGCATGTGTATATTTTTATTGAATGGTAATTTAAATATTGTTCGTGCAACTTTAGTAATGTACTTATACAGTGTTAAAGATTATGTTTTATTCAGCGTAACACTATTCCGAGATTTCATTTTTATCTTCAACAATTTGCCTTGATGAGCCTAGTGTTTTATGATGAAAGAACTTAAAGTCATCCCAACCTTATGCTCACTGTATTTTGAATTGATTTCCCATGGCGAACCCAACCTCTGATTTCATTGACTTCTCTTCGTTTGTTTTTATTGATTAATACGAAGAAAAAATGTATTTTTATCTTCGGTCCCTTATCCCTTATCCCTTATCCCTTAAGTTATTAGTCTGTTCTTGAGTAGTCGTACAGGAGCCAAATCGAAGGTCGTCAGTATGGTGTTTAAATACGTATAGATTTAAACTCCCTTCTTTCCTATGCATGGATAATAAGTGAAGGATAAATTTTTCCTAGTAATTTAACCCTTACTGATCTCTACGTTTTTCTCTTATGATTAATCTATGATCTTTGCGCCTTCTTGTGAAAGAATGTCTTTGCATTTTTTATTGATTCATTGTCGAATGATTGGTCTTTGTGCCTTCTTGTGATTGAGTATATCTTCGTTTTTGTTTATTCATCTCTGATCAATTAGTCTCTGCATTTTGTTTGATTTATCTTTGATTGATTCATCTCTGCGATTTCTTGGCATATTATCTCTGTGATTTCTTGTCATGTAACCTAGAACTTGATTGGTATAATCTCTGCTATTTTAATGATAAATCCCAACGCTTGATTGGTAAAATATGTGCATTATATTACTTACCATTGCGATATGATTTCATTTGAGTAACATTTAATTGAATGGAAATTTATAGCGATTTATTTACCACTGCGAATCGATTTCATTTGAATAGCATATGATTCAAATGGCATTGAAAAGATATTTATTTGAATCTGTGATGTCATATATTTAAATGACATCAATATCATTTATCTGACTCAGCAATTTCATATATTTGAATGACAACAAGATCATTTATTTAACTCCGCGATTCATATATTTAAATGACAACATTATCATTTATTTACTCTGTGACTTCATATATTTAAATGACAACATTACCATTTATTTACTGTGTGATTTACATATATATTGAATGCGATTTAATATATTGACTGGGATTTTAATGTATAGTGACT
>ML779597.1:92785-116787 GCA_009831015.1 Picea engelmannii
ATGACTGTTATAGATTTCATTTAATGAGGTTTAATATTGATAAGGCATTTTAGGGTCATGGATTTCCTAAGCTTCTCATTATCTTATGCATAAGAGGGTGGATATGTCCATTATTGTAATCTAAGGCATGTATGTTTGGGAAGGGTAATGATAGGGGTGGAATATTTAACTTAGGATTTTACAAGGAATTATATGTTAGCGAATGGAAATTATAGTGATATTTTTGTTAATAAAATCTTATTGAAGGATGGATTCTCGAGTGAATATTCATCGATGGCTAATAGCGTCCTTTAATTAATGTATAATTGCAATATAATTTGTTGTGCCAGGAATTTGACATGATTTATGATTGTTATAGTAGTCAGTTTTCCCTTGTTTCTTATAGACTTGTCGATTGGGTGCTTGGGTTTAGTCTTCATGTATTTTGATAGTTAATTCGGTCTCCTAGCACGTTGGATTTTTCCTTGGGTTAGTGGTCTATATATTTTATGTCGTGCCTTGGTTACAGTCTCACCTATTGCCTTGTGATGACATGATTCCTGATGAGGGGATCATTGTGGGCCCTGATGGATAGACGCGAATGATAACCTCCCCGGAGTCTTGTGCTTCTCAATGTAGGCATATTGTTCATGGTAATTGGTGTCGGTGCTTGCTTTTGTAATGCCTCAATGTGATTAGTTTTGTGTGCCGTAGAGGTTACTATTTATGGGTCGTCAAAGTCGTTGTGTTGAGTTGTTGATGTTTTCCTTTAGCTTCTAGGCATTGTCTTACTTGTGTTGGCGGGTAGCCACTTTTATCTGTCTTTTGCTTATTGCATGTTTTGTCCAATTGCTTTATGTGCTAGTATTTTGGTTCATTCTTGTCATTTTCATGAATGCGTAAGTTGTGTTCGTCGTTAAGTTGTGTTGATTAATTGTTTTCTTCGATTTCTTTCTTGCTTAAAACATAAAAACAAAAACAAAAAAAAATGCACTTGCTTTGCATCGCATGTAGTCGTAACAATGGGGACGTTACGCATTCTATTGACATACTTCCATCTTTCGACATATATGGCCTACCTCTATATCCACCGGTTATGTAGGAAAGTAGTCTAGATACTGAATGTAACTAGAAGCCAATCCTACAACATGACCTATTTCATTTATATTCATAATCATTTATTTTACACAAGCTCACAAGTACACCAAGATCACAAATTACATAGACATAACCTAATGGAAGAAACACAAAATTTTAAGTTATGTTACCTTGCAATAAATTCAAATAAATAAATTATCTTCCATTGAAGAAACTGATATAAATTCCCCATCAAGTAGCAACAACATAACTTGACCACACTGCATTTACCTCTCCATTAGAATCACAACAATTTTCCCATCTATTCTGCCCCCCAAGATTCTAAAATTGTAGCAGTCATTTATACTATGCATGGTACTCATCAGTGTGCAGATATTTGACAGTCCCTCCTCTGAGCCAAACCTTGACTAATTCAGGATTGATGTTGACATTCGTGCCATCTGTCGAAGCGTATTTGCAAGTTCACGCAAATATTCATGCAAGAAACAAATTACTCCAATAACATGGTTTACTATCCGAACAGACCTGTCTCAAGCAATAAGATCGTTATCGAGAGTCAAAAGTCGTCGATTGAACATAATCGTCTGGTGATGAGAATTATTCATCCAATCAGAAGTTAAGCATCCGCCAACATATTTTGGTAGCTTCTAGGATAATATGCCTTTGACTCTAAAGTACCTTGTCTAATTCTTTCTTACTTACAAAGAAACAATTTTTAGAGAAAGGATCTACACACACAACATGAGTGCAATCACTCACACAGAACTGATATAATTCTACTCTCCTACAATAGTAACAGATTACATCTTCTTCATATTAATGGGCTCTCCCATGAGGGAGTTAATCTCATTCCTTCTCTGATACAAATTTAGAAAAATATTGCACACAAAACTGTATCGTATTGTATTAATTAAATTAATGAAACATTACACACATATAAATCCATCAATATTAGGATTAATATAGATAGGACATCTTATCCATACAATCCATTTGTTTATCTTTACCCTTTAGGCTTAATATAGATAGGACATCTTACCCATTGCAATCAAAAAGAGGTTCTTCCCTTTCTTCAATGGAAATTTGTTTATCTTTACCCTTCCCCTTATCCTTGTTGAGAACCTGAATAGATAAAGGTTCTTTGAAAACAAGGGCATGAGGCGAGTGTGGGATTTTAGATGATACAATAGAGGATGGACCTATAGATTTCTTCCTTGGAGTCTTATGCTTGCGAAGTCAGGTAGGTAGGTCAACTTGGTAATTGGATATAAATAAGAAGGTGGTCCAATCCTTTCCTTCTTTCTTCAATTTCTCCATGACTATGAGTTTGACTAAGGCATGATGAAAGATATGTTTCTGAAGTCTATCAGGCCTTATTTGTGCACATGAAATCATCCTTTACAAACTCATAAAAAGGAAATAAGATAGGTATATTTCCTTCTTACCAGTGACGTGGAGCAACATATTGAAATGATATTGCAAGATCCCTCTATACCTTCCTTCACAAGTGAAAGATATTTAAGTGATGAACAACAACTTGTCATATTCCTCTAGTAGCAAATTCCTTGGCACTCCCTTCATAAAATCAGCTCGCTTATGCTAAGGTTTGAGCATGTCTTGGTACCAGTCCTCCTCTAATTTCCTTGCCTAAACGAAAGTTGTCTTGACCTTGGAATCTCAATTACTTTTGAAATTAAGTATGTTGTTAGAGGAATCTCCAAGGGGCCAACCTGAGTTTTACCTTCCTTGAAATTAGACACAAAAATTCTTGACACCTTTATATGATTCCATTTTATCTTTTGATAAAACCTCTAGCATCCCATGCGCTTGAAGCAGTCCACATGGTTAGGGTTTTCTTCAATCAAAGTAGTATCAATGGGATAAAATATAACCATAGAGACTAACCTCTTCCTAGGGATGGGGTCATTCCTTAGAGCCATTGGATATATGAATACCTACTATAAACACTTATGCACAGAGAAAATTAGAAGATAACCCTATGTTGGACAACTGAGAGGGGGAGGGGGGGGGAATCAATTGTTACCGTACTTAAACAGTTATGCTTATTTTAAACTCATTACAGAGCACTCAATGACAATCAGAATAATGTAGAGAGGTAAGAAATATAAAATCCGACATCAGTCACACATATGAAATATACAGAGACAGATATTTCTTGAGGAAACCCATCAAGGGTAAAAAACTCTTCTTCTTGGTATGATAAGTAATGTTTACATTCTCTACATTATCATACATATGAGCTCCAACTCATTATGAGGCTACAACCTATGTTTTGCAAGATGTAACCTGCTGAGACCACCAACTCTCTGTTTTCTCTAGCACCGACTAGAAGGAAGCACCAACTCCCTGAGTGTTCCAGCACCGATTGGATGGAAGAACCTACTTCCACTTATACAAACACCAACTTGTTTGAGAGTACCAACTCTCTAGTTTCTCTAGAACCCACTAGAAGGAAGCATCAACTCCCTGAGTGTTCCAGCACAAACTGGATGGAAGCACCTACTTCCAGTCACACATACACCAACTTGTATAACAGAGAACAATAGTTCTCCCTTGCACCACCCTGCCACCCTGGTTTCTTTGGCTGCAACAAGATGGAAGCTACAACTCCTTGTGTTCAAGCACTCACTTGAACCTCTAAGGAAAAGAGTCCTCCCTATCACCTCCCTACCACCTTGATTATAAATATTTTCTACTGAAACTTATTATAGTGATTCAATAGTTGTCATTGGCTTACCAGGCTTATCACTGTTCTGCTACACCACTCTACTCTCCTGTATCAGTGTCTCTCTGCCTGCATCTTCTTGCACTTTCTGATCTTCTTCTTTTTTCTACAAGTGCACCCCAGCCTTCTTTTACTGTCCCAGTTATGCATCTTTGTTCTTTGCTTTTGCTGTGCTTTATGCTCTGCATCTTATTTTGATTCTATGAATTATGCCTCTTTTGTGTATTTGAGCTCCTATCCACAACATGCTATTTCTTCTCTATTCTTCATATTTATACTATTTGTGCACCTTCTTTTTCCTCCATGTACAATGCTTCTACATGTTCTTCACCGTGCCATGGTTCTACTCATCGAGTTGTTCACTGCCACTCAACGTTTTCTCTGCTTCGCTCGATTAAGCCTCAAAACGAAAACAATGCATCTCGCTTATGTCTATTCCTCATCTGTTACTCATCTCTGAGTTTTATCTCACACTGCACATACTGTAATTTTCCCTTTCTACAGTTCAACTCATTTTTCATTCAGAACAACCAACCACACACAGTCATTGCATGTTTCTATTCACCTCTTCCTCTGCGGTCAGACCTTGAATCTTCTTGGGCAAAAATGCACAACAACTGAATCGCCAATCGTCCAAGAACCATGATTTGGTTCTGCTAGCTGAATCATAACCAATTGATTACCTGTGAGGTGAGATAGTAACCCTTCGATCAAGATTCCAATTAACCAACACCATTGCATTAAATCCACAGTATTTTTGTGTTTATCTCATATGCCCATTAGCTGTGATCGAGCGCTAAACAGAATTTGAATTTCTTGATTTCGTATCTCGGCATTCCTGTGATGAAGTGTCTCAACACTCCAAGTCGTGATCACTGAGACTCCAAGATGGAGCTTAGCACCACTAGTTTCTTCCCCTCACATGACCACCGACGGTGACCACAGGCTGTGCCAAAAGGTGCTTCATATTTTGCGAACTTATGAACTTCATCGAGCCTTATCAACGGTCGAGATCTCCAATGATCCGATGGTCCATATCTCATCGCGATCTCGCATATCGTGATTCCTGTGATGAATGATATTAGTACTCCAAGTCGCAATCACAGAGACTCCAAGACGGAGCTTAGCACCGCTTGATTCTTCCCCTCACGTGACCACCAGCTATGACCACAGGCTGTGCCATAAATGTTTTTAGAAATTTCACATATTGATGTTTATGTCATGCTCTGATCTATTGCTACGTGCCTCTCTTGGATCAATGATCCATATCTTATCGCAATTTTACCACTTCATGAGCCTTCTTCATGCCTAATCAATGGTCCAAAATCCTTGGTGATCTGACTATCTAGATCTTGTTGTGATCTCGGATATCTTGATTCTTGTGATGAATGGCCTCGATACTCCAAGTTGCGAACGCAGAGATGGAGCTTAGAAATTATCTCCTTCCCTTAATCCCTCGATGATGTGACCTTGAGATATGACCACTCACCAATCAAATGAGCACTTCTCTCCTTTGACTTTCCAGTCAGCGAAACGATGATATTTCGCCATGTGTCCTGCCCGAAGGTGGATGGTCCTCCTTTCGGGATTTTGTAAGCCTTTTTCACCTTTCACTTTAAAGAACATGCAGGTTCCCCTAGATCCAACGACGGTCGAACCCCGCGCTCAGATCTAACGCCCGAGATATGTCCTCCATCTGCACACTCGACCTATCTAAATTCAGATCTGATGGTTATTGAGAATTCTCAATGATATCCAATGATCACTGTCGCTTCTCCTCTCAAGTGTACACATCCTCCTGACTGGGAATAATTTCTAATTTTCAAAGGCCTTAACCTTTCATCCATATAAGATCCTGAGTACGCTATCTCTCTTGAGCTTCGACAATGAGTTAACCTCATCCTTGGTTCAAACCTACGCACTGCGTGCGACTCTGCGCTAATCCTCCTGACCTTACATTGTTCCTGTTTTTCCATCATTGCACACTCTAATCTTTCCATCAATGACTAGCACACTTTGCCTATAAACATGCCAACAATCTCCCCCTTTGGCATTGATGGCAACGCTGAATGACTGCGCTAATCTGTTTCGACCTCCAACTATAGAATCTGGTTCGGACCACTCCTTTTCTCTCCCTTTGACATCAATGTCAAAGAAAACATGCTCCCCCTGAGTTGGTGCAGTATTTTTAGGAGGTATCAGATATTAAACCAACACAAACTCCCCCTGACAGGATGGAATCTCTTATTTGAGGCCTGCAGAATATTTGTGTCTAAACCAGAGTCTTCTCCTTCTAATTCTTGGACCAGAGTCTTCTCCTTCTAATTCTTGGACCTCTTCATCTTCATCTTCAACTATGTCCTCTGTAGCAGACTCAATATTGCTCGCCTCTCTTACTGGGATTCCTTCATCAAACTTTTCTTGTCATAACTGGATGACTCCCCCTGTCACTGTTCTCTCTCTGCTTCTAATTGTTCTTCTCCTTTGTTTATAAAAAGATTATCTTTCCCTAACAAGGTCTTTCATCTTGTTATCTCTACAAAATCTCATGTATATAATTTTGTACATCAGAATGTTGTTGCTGCAAATGTTGTTGTCCTACTTGAACACTGTGCAATTGCAACTTGTACTTTTTAAATAACCCTTGGATCTCTCCATTGATTCTCATCGATCTCTATTACTACAATTTTATTTTTCTTCCATGATGCATACAATCCAAGGATTTTATGACCATATTCAATCCCAAGAAAAAACCACTACAACCACTCTCATACCTGCTTTTCTTTTTCATAGACGAAGGACCTGTATTAATTTTCTTAGGAGTATTGATTTCTTCCTTGTTGTATCCAATACCAGATTTATCATTTGGAGATCTTTGAATATCCAAGAGCTTATCCAGGGTCATGGAGTTGTTTAAGAACTTTCTTTGGGTGTTTGTCTTCTCAACCTTCAAACCTTCAGCTTCCATTGTATGACACGATTGTTCTTCTACTTCTTCCATGGGATTGATGCTAACTGAACATTCTTTTATTGTATCCATGTCTTCTTCTTTACTTACAGGGGAGGATTCAATATCAACATCATTAATTGTCCTTATGCCTTTATTCACCACTTGTCTTGAGTTTACATTTACCTTACACTCTTTGGACGTGAACACCTCTTCACTGTCTCTGTCACACTTTTGACTTGTACTGAGAAAATTATGTTTCATACCATCCACAAGAAGAACATACTGAGCATCTCCTTTCTCATTACTCAAACTCACCATGACTCTATCCTTGATTTTACCTGGTTCATCATTTTCAACGATCACATTTCCTGTTTTTCTTTTACTTATGGACAGAAGCTTATCCTTGTCTCTAGTTATGTGTTTGGAACGTCCACTGTCTATATTCCTGGAGGACTTTTGTTTTTGAGTTGAAAGTGCTAGACCACATTTTTCAATATCTTCCCTTTTCCATGTGCTGGCCTTTCTATCTAAGAACTTTATCCTTGGAGATGCCTTGTAATTCTTAAGATGGCAGTTTGCAGCTTTGTGGCTAGATTTGTGACAGCGATATCATTCAATCTCATTGTTCAATAGGTCAAAGTTATTGTTGCAACGTTGTCTACTCGTTGACTATTTATTATTTGTTGACCTCCTCAGTTGCATGTTTCTAGACTTAATTTGACAATTTGCAATCTGTGATGGTTTGTTACTTGGCTGTATCATTCTTTGTTGTGGTAGATATTTATTCCTTGGAAATATTAATTGTTCATCTCTAAGTCTTAAGGATCAATTTATAGCTTTGTGACCAAAGTTAGAACAATAGAAACAATATCCATAGAAAAATTATTTGTACCTGGAAAATGGTTGTCTTCTTTGAGAAAATCGATTTCTTCAATGCTGATGATTTCCTTGAGCAGGGAGTCTATTATTTCCTTGTTCTACAGATTCAGTTCTGGCACCTTTTTCTTTACTCCTCTCGGGTGGTTGATTATCTTCCTTTGT
Source organism: Picea engelmannii (assembly GCA_009831015.1). Taxonomy (NCBI): domain Eukaryota; kingdom Viridiplantae; phylum Streptophyta; class Pinopsida; order Pinales; family Pinaceae; genus Picea; species Picea engelmannii. The sequence goes on from ML779597.1 coordinate 100,600, forward strand.
TTTTGTAGGTTTATTGTCGTAATTGGTTGTAGATTTGACAAACTTGATGAAGTCGTTTTTTCTTAGATGACCACTACTTGATCCCTCTTCATAACCCAAACCTGTTTTCAACTTTGGATTCCTTTGTTGAATCAGACTGATGGCTAATCCTTCTGAGGCTTTGATACTTGACAGATTCTGATGATACAAGGCTTGAAACTTCTCCAACTCTTTCCTAGTTTTCACTACTTCTTCTTCCAGATCTTTACATCTTTCCTTTTATGATAACTGTTGTTTCAAAATGTCCTCAATTTTCTTTGCTTCTTCTAATTCCACTTTTAGTAGGGCAAAGTCTTCATCAGGTTGTTTACTATCTTTCTCGAACTGTATCAGCAATTGTTTTTGGTTTTTGTTCGTAATTCCGAATCTGTCAATCTCTTCCAGTGCACTGATCAATTCTCCTTCCAAATCAACCACAAATTCTTCTTCATTAGCCTCACTTCTTTTGATTTTATTATCATAATCATCTTGGGCCATAAGCATGAATTCATTGTCCTTATCTTCATGCGAGGAGTCGATATTTGTGTCTTCTGAAGAGTTAACATCGTTTACACATAGACTTTTCTTTCTGCCAAGTCTCTTAGGTTTGAACTTCTTGTCACCTTCAGAGTTCTGATCATGTTTCTTGTGTGGACATTTATTTGCAAAATGACCTATCTTACCATAGTTGAAACATTTGAAGGGAAGCTTATCTTGGTACTTGCTTGATCCTTTCTTTAACCTTCTCACAAATTTTTCTTCAATTTCATCAGGCTTAGAATCTTCATTCTTATCTACTTTAAATGATGCTTCTCTAGAGGTGGGCTTATCTGTAACTATCCTCATTTCATATGCAGTCAATGTTCCTAGAAGTTGATCAAAATCCAAATCCTTTATATCATTAAGTTCTTCTATAGCTGATACCTTTGGGTTGAACCTATCTGACAAAGTTCTCAAAATTTTCTGAACTAAAGAGGGTTCCTCAATTTTTTCACCAAGTGCTTTCATTGCATTTACTAGTTCTTCAACTCTCAAAAAATACTTCCCAATGGTTTCATCTTCTTTGATCTGTAGCTTTTCAAACTATACTCTATAGTTTTGAAGCTTGGCATCTTTTACCTTCTCATTACCTTCATAACTTCTAATGAGTTTGTCCCACATTTCTTTGGAAGTTTGAAGATGCATCACCTTTACAAATTCAGCTTATGCAAGTCCATTCAAGATAGAATTCATTCCCTTAGCATTAAAGATAAATTCTAACTTATCATCCTTGTAAGCTAGCATAACAGGCTTTATGTATCCAGTCTCTACTACATCCCAAACATCAACACCTAAGGCCATTAGGTATGTTCTCACTCTAACCTTCTAGAAGGAAAAGATTTTTCCATAAAACAAAGGAGGCTTAGTGACTGAAGTCCCTTCATGACTTGTCATGTTTAAGCTTATAGATATACCTTTAGATAAAAGGAACCGGGTCTAATACCAATTATTGGACAACTGAGAGGTGGAGGGTGAACCAGTTTTTACCGTGCTTAAACAATTATGCTTATTTTAAACTCTTTACAGAGCACTCAATGACAATAACAATAATGCAGAGAGGTAAGAAATAGAACATTCGACATCAGTCACACATATGAAATATACATAGACAGATATTTCTTGAGGAAACCCATAAAGGGTAAAAACCTCTTCTTCTTGGTATGATAAGTAATCTTTACATTCTTTACATTATTGTACATATGAGATCCAACTCATTGTGAGGCTACAACCTCTGTTTTGCAAGCTGCAACTTGCTGAGAGCACCAACTCTCTATTTTCTCTAGCACGGACTAGAAGGAAGCACCAAATCCCTAAGTGTTCTAGCACTGACTGGATGGAAGCACCTACTTCCACTTATACAAGAACCAACTTCTTTGAGAGCACCAACTCTATGGTTTTTCTAGCACCCACTAGAAGGAAGCAAAAACTCCTTGAGTGTTCCAGCACCAACTGGATGGAAGCACCTACTTCCAGTCACACAGACACCAACCTGTATAGTAGAGAACAATAGTTCTCCCTTGCACCACCCTGCTACCCTAGTTTCTCTAGCTGCAACCATATGGAAGCTACAACTCCCTATGTTCAAGCACCCAATTGAACCTCTGAGGACAATAGTCCTCTCTAGAACTTTCCTACCACCCTGATTATAAATATTTTCTAGTGAAACTTATTGCAGTGATTCAATAGTTGTCATTGGCTTACCAGGCTTATCATTGTTCTGCTATGCTGCTCTACTCTCCTGTATCAGTGTCTCTCTGCCTACATCTTCTTGCACTTTCTGATCTTATGCTTTTCTATACAAGTGCACCTCAACAATCTTTTACTGTCCTAGTTATGCATCTTTGTTCTTTACTTCTACTGTGCTTTATGCTCTGCATCTTATTTTGATTCTATGAATTACACCTCTTCTGTGTATTCAAGCACCTGTCCACAACATGCTATTTCTTCTTTGTTCTGTGTATTTATACTATCGGTGCACCTTCTTCATCCTCCATGCACAATGCCTCTTCATTCTCTTCATCTTGCCATGGTTCTGCTCATCAGGTTGTTCACTGCCACTCCACTTTTTCTCTTCTTCACTCTCTCAAGCCTCAAAAAGAAAAAACTGCATTTCGCTTCTATCTATTCCTCATATGTTACTCATCTCTAAGTTTTATCTCACACTGCGCATACTGTAATTTTCCCTTTCTTACAGTTCAACTCAATTTTCCTTCAGAAAATCCAACCACGCACAATCACTGCATGTTTCTTTTAACCTCTCCCTCTGCGGTTAGACCTCAAGTTTTCTTGGTAAAAAATGCACAGCAACTGAATCTCTAGCTGTCCAAGAACCATGATTTGGTTCTACTAACTGAATCGTAACTGATCAATTACCTGTGAGGTGAGACAGTAACACTTCGATCAATATTCCAATTAACTAGCACCATTGGATTAAATCCGCAGGATTTCACGTTTATCTCATATGCCCACTAGCTATGACCGGGCACTAAACAGAATTTGAATTTCGTGATTTCACATATTGAAATTCCTATGATGAAGGGTCTCAACACTCCAATTCATGATCGCCAAGACTCCAAGATGGATCTTAGCACCGCTAGTTTCTTCCCCTCACGTGACCACTAGTGGTGAGCACAAGCTGTGCCAAAAGGCACCTTGTATTTCGTGAACTTAAAAACTTCATCGAGCCTGATCAACGGTTGAGATCTCCAATGATCCGATGATCTAGATCTCATCGTGATCTCGCATATCACGATTCCTGTGATGAAGGATCTCTATAGTCCAAGTCACGATTGCTGAGACTCCTAGATGGAGCTTAGCACCACTAGCTTCTTCCCCTCACATGACCAACGGAGGTGACCACAGGCTGTGCCAAAAGATGTTTCTCAATTTCACATATCGGTGTTTGGATCGTGCTCTGATTTATCTCCACGTGCTGCTCTTGGATCAACGATCCAAATCTTATCGCGATTTCTCCACTTCACAAGCCTTCTTCATGCCTGATCAACTATCCACAATCCTTGGTGATTTGATGATCTAGATCTTTTCATGATCTCGCATATCATGATTCCTGTGATGAAGGGTCTCGATAATCCAAGTTGTGAATGCCGAGATGGAGCTTAGAAATTAGCTCCTTCCCTTAAGCCCTCGACGATATGGCCTTGATATATGACCACTCGCCAATCAAATGAGCACTTTGACCCTTTGACTTTCCAATTAGAAAAATGATGATCTTTCGCCATGTGTCCTGCTCGAAGATGGACGGTTCTCCTTCTTTCGGGATTTTGTAAGCCCGCTTCACCTTGCACTTTAAAGAACGTGCAGGTTCTCTTGGATCCAATGACCGTCAGACCCCGTGCTCGGATCTAACACCCGAGAACTGTCGTCCATCTATGCGCTCGACCTATCTGAATTTAGATCTAACAATCATCGGGAATTCTCAATGGGATCCAATGATCACTGTCGCTTCTCCTCCCGAGCTTACACATCCTCCTGACTTAGAATAATTTCTAAGTGTCAAAGGCCTCGACCTTTCATCCATCTAAGATCCTGAGTACACTATCTCTCTTGAGCTTTGGCAATGAGTTAACCTTGTCCATAGTGCACACCTACGCACTATGTGTGACTTTGCGCTAATCCTCCTCAGCTTACGTTGTTCCTGTTTTTCCATCATTGGACACTCTGATCTTTCCATCAATGACAAGCACACTCTGCCTATAAAGATGCCAACACCCTAAGGACAAAATCTTTCTTTGTTTCTTTGCAAAGCTTAGTAGTTTTCCTTGGATGGCGAGATGAAAATTTAGAAGAGGATCTCAAGACTTGATGATGATTTAAGAAACTTAAAAAACCTTCTTGATATACCTTTTTGACTTCAAAAGTCTTTAAATTTCAAAACAGATCATTTCTCATGAGTTGGTAGCGTACTTCATAGAAAAATGATTGTTTGTCATGACAACTCAGGATGAGTTGGTAGTGCACTTCATGTTAAAATAGTGCTTTTCGCTACCAACTCTTCATAATGTGGAATTATTACAAAATGGACATCCCTTTATGATTTGAAGTGAAATGATGGGTCATTATGGACCATAACTGACTAAAGAAGCTTATGATTAACCCTCAAAAGTATGAATGAATCGACTAAGACTTTAGGACAACCACCAAAGATGACCACTTAGTCACCTATCCTTTTATTTGACATGACCAAAATCTAACTGACTGGACTTAATGAGATATCAAATGACCAAAAAACAAAAACTCAAACAATTTTATGACTCAATGTTGCCAGAAATTTCTAGGAGCTAGGAGATATACTTCCATCTTTCCACATATATGGCCTACCTACATATTCATCAGTTATCAGTTATGTAGGAAAGTGGTCTACATATTGAATGTAACTAGAAGTCAATATTACAACATGACCTATTTTATCTATATTCATCATCATTTATTTTACACAATCTCACAATTACACAAAGATCACAAATTACATTGTCATAACCTAATGGAAGTGTTATTGTGGCACCACAATCATGAAGAAACACAAAATTTTAAGTTATGTTACCTTGCAATAAATTCAAATAAATAAAGTATCTACCATTGACGAAACTGATATATAACTACCCAATCAAGTACCGAAAATAGAAATTGGCCACACTACATTTACCTCTCCCTCAGAATCAATTTTTTTTTCCCATCTCCTCTACCCCATGAGATTCTACACTTTTAGCAGTCATTTGGCCTATGCCTCGTACTCATCAGTGGGAAGATATTTGACAATCCCTCCTCTGAGCCAAACCTTGATTAATTCTCGATTGATGTTGACATTAGTGCCATCTTCCATAGCGTATTTTCAATTTCGCAGAAATCTGCATATGAGAAATAGATTACTCCAATAACATGGTTTACTATATGAAAAGACCCGTCTCAAGAACTAAGATCGTTGTCGAGAGTAAGAAGTCATGGATTGAACATAATCATCTGGTGATGTCAATTATTCATCCACCCAGAAGGTAAGCATCCACCAAAAAATTTTGGTAGTTGCTAGGATAATATGCCTTTGACTATAAAGTGCATTGTCTATTTCTTTCTTACTTACAAAGAAACAATTTTCAGAGAAAGGATCTACACAAGAAAACCTCACTACAATCACTCACAGATAACTGATCTAATTCTTCTCTCCTACAACAATAACATATTACATATTCTTCATATTCATGGGCTCTTCCATTAGGGATCTAATCCCATTCCCACTCTAATAAAAATTTAGAAAAATACTGCACACAAAATTATATCGTATTGTATTAATTAAATTAATGAAACATTACATACATATAAATACAACAAACTTAAGATTAATATAGATAGACTATCTTAGCCATAAAATCCATTTGTTGAGACAATATCTCAACCACACACATAAATATGATGTAAATCCAACACCTAACCAAACATTTCACTTAAATATTACAATAACTAATGCATTATATAACAAGCAATATGAAATATTAAACACAAAACAAATAAGAAGAGTTAATACTCCAACAATACATAACTAAGCATTAACCAAACTTATCCCACGAGATATCCATGTATCCAAATTCTAATAACTATCATAATTAAAATTATTCTCTTATTGTCTTATAGCTATCAAATTACCTAGAAATTTGAATAATGAACATTTCTAAAACAATTTTGAAAAGTGTATGCAATATTTATTCAATTTCAAATTCTAATAATTATCCTAACTAAAATTATTGTCTTATAGCTATGAAATTACCCATAAATTTGAGTAATAAATATTTCTAGAACAATTTTGAAAAGTGCATGCAATATTGATTCAATTGGAAGGAGAAGTTGTAGTTTTAATGTCTTTAGAAAAATATTATAATTATAATTTTGACTCAAATTTGTTCTATTATTAATATAATTATAAATATCCTTTCTTTTAAAAAAAATGAAATTTGATTCACTTTTAAAAAAAATAATTATTGATAATTTCTATACAATAAATTGAAGATACAAAGCCAATTGATTTTCAATAAAAATTTAAAGTTTATTGTTAAAGAAATGCCTCTAATGGGGAAAAAAAATTCATTTCATTATGGAAAAAATATATTTTTACAAATAATTATAATTATAATTATAGTAATAATGATAAATGTTTTTAAAATTAATCATGATTAAAGTTAATTTTTTTTTAAAGATATAAAGAATATAAACTCTGTAAAATCGTAATTAAATATGATTTATAAAAATGTTTTATATTGTGTATATATGTTTAATTTTTTTTAATAATTAAAAAAAAAAATTATAGTTTATATAATAAAATGTTTAATATATTTTATATGAAATTTAAAATACAAATACATAATAACATTATATATATAAATTTTTAAAAATAATAGAAATGAAATTGTAATTTCTTTTCATTAAAATAAAAATTTTAAAAACAAATTTTAAAACCATATAATTAAATTTCTTCACCATCAAAGTTAAACATTCCCAAGGTAAGAAACCTCTCATCATCCTTGCTTGAACTGGCATCATACGTGAGTTATGACGCTCATATCTATTTCATCATTTTTAAAAGTGATATCAGTGGACATTAAGAAATTAGGTACAATCTAGAACTTGGTAAAGCATTGATATGTGATAAATTAGCTTTAAAACCATATAATTAAATTTCGTAACCATCAATATTGAACATTCCCCACATAAATTTCTTCACCATCAATGTTGAACTCGGTAAAGCATTGCTATGTGATAAATTCGGAGCACTTTACAATTTGGGTAAAGCAATATTATGTGTAATTTGAATAAATAAAAATGGAAAGAAGAAATGGAGGAATGTTATATGAAATTTGAATTTTCGAAAAAGAAAATTGAATATATATTTTTTCACAATTTAACACCCTTCAACGATCTTTGCGTTGCGTTTAATGATCATAAATAAAAGAGGCGCCCTTTACCCTTAAACGATATTCGCGTTGCGTTTGGAAAAAGCAAAAAGAATCATATATTTCTGTTGAAACAAAGCAATATTGTTAGTTTTGTGCATCTTCGAAGTTGGTTATAAATATACAATCCAGTCAGCATCAACATATTAGAATGGTCAGTTTATTGTATCTGTGTATTAGTATTTAGTTATATAGTTTGTTATTATATTATATATGGTCCAGTAGAGAATGTATGTAGCTATGCGAATAGTTATTTAATTGGTCATTGGATAAGAGATATATTAACTCCTAGTTTAATGCATGGTTGACATATTTTTAGCACGGGATAAGATAGTTTATATAATTGTAAGCAAAGTTTTCCTGTATTTATATGTTACAATTACAATTATATGAGAATAATAAATATACAATTTTAAGAATGAAAGTTTATTTTAAAATGTAGAGATTTTAGTTAATTTTATTAGTTTTTAATATGAAAAGTATAAAATGTTTAGTTATATTTTTGTAAAAATATTCAAATTTCTTATCATTTTATATAGTTTTTATAAAATGTCTGGTCATATTTTTTTTAAAATATTCAAATTTCTTAGGATTTTATAGAATTTCAATAAAATGTTTAGCCATATTTTTGTAAAAATATTCAAATTTCTTAAGATTCTGTAAAGATTCTATGAAATTTGGGTTATTGGAAAAAGTATGAAAAGTTGAACACAGCTTTGTTGTGCCATCCCTTATATGATAATATTTAGTTAATAATTTATTATTGCTAATCAAATAATATAATTAAGTGAATATTTTCTTAAAATAATTTTAGGAAGTTGCTACATAAAAGTTGTATGAACTAGTTGTTTAATGAGTGGTTGAGATATTCTCTCAATTAATTATGATTTAATAGGTGGTTGAAATATTCTCCCAATTAATTATGATTGTGATAAAATAATATGTCAAACTTTAAGCAATAACATTATCTTCATATATTTATATGTTACCACTACAACATTATCTTCATATATTTATATGTTACAACTACATTGACACAAAAGGCACATCACTTCTGTTATTTTCTGATACATCATTCTCAGACGTTATCAATTCAATTGTGTTTTAAGCAAAGGGTTGAAAAATGGCCCAAAGACAGGTCAAGGTAGACTGGTTGCTCAAATTTTTGGGCCTGCTTGTAGTCTCGTTGCTGTTCAACGTAGCGGCAGCAAAAGATGCCGTTGAATGTTTTATTCCCTGTCCGACTGTAAACACCTGTGATGAGTGTCCGCAAGACTACTCCTGCGGTCAACATTCGCGTGTGGGCTACCGCTGCTGCCCGCGGTCTCTTGTTCCTTGTTCTTAATATAATTATTATGTGGTTTACTAGTCGCTGCTGCCCGCGATCTCTCGTTCCTTGTTCTTGACATAATTATTATGTGGTTTATGACTTTCAAGCTTATGTTCTCCTTCCATAAATAAATGGCCAAACGAGGTTTAGATTCAAAGCTCGAAAAATCTTAGTTTAGTTGAATTTATTATAGTTTTCATACTTAAAAGGTTTATCACTCTCATCCTTTCGTTCTCCTTCAATAAATAAATGGAAAGGGCAAACAGGCTTGAGATTCAAAGCTCGAAAGATCTTAGTTTAGTTGAATTTATTATAGTTTTCATACTTCAAAGGTTTATCACTCTCATCCTTCTGTTCTCCTTCAATAAATAAATGGAAAGGGCAAACGGGCTTGAGATTCAGAGATCGGAAAATCTTAATTTAGTTGAATTTACTGTATTTTTCATAAACGCTTTGACTGATCATTCAGACTCGAGTCCATTCCAGATTAATGGAATAACAGTAATGGTATTCACAAAGCAGTTTCATTTGTTTAATTTGATGGCAGAGAGAAGCTGTGTATCACAACAAAACTTAACTAGATTATCTATTTGGATTATTTATTTGGTATTCACACTTTCTTATTTTACATTTTTTTTTGGTTCAAATTTGTTTAAATTTAGTAGTAGAGTTTTGGTTTTTATTTAATTTTGATTAAAATTTGGTTAGAAATTGCGGATCTGTACATTTGAGTGGGTAAGATTGTATAATCCTAGTGTCTCAAGGTTTTTTAGCTTGATGAATCTATTAATATATTCAGAAATGCAATTTAAATAACAAACTATTTTATACAACAAAAAATTGAGATTTTGCCCAAATTTATATTACTGGAATACAATAAAATAATATCAAAACATACAACATTTAGACAACACATTAAATCTATAACAAACTCTTTAGCATTTCTTTGACCTATAAAATCATATTAGAAAGTGAAGATTTATTTATTTAAAATTGGGTAAATTTTTTTACTATGTCACACCACCAACCTTCGTAACCTCTTAACTCAACAAAAATATGGTGATCTTGGAAAGCTTCTCTTAATGCTTTTCGAGCACATAAACAAAATTCTAAAGAATCACAAGTAATCACTTACCCTTTTAAGGTCCGATAAACCAATTAAGTCTCAGTGGATGTTAATCATCATCATCATACATTTAATTTAAATTTTATTTAAATCATAGTCAATACTTTTATTTAAATTATAATTTAAAGTTATTTATAAGCTTTGACATAACTCATTTTATTAATTAATTTATTGATTTTATTAATAATAATGTACTTATTCACATAAATCAATTTGGAAGGAGGTTACTTTTTGATATTCATTCCTTTAATTATATATTTTTTCATTTTCATCATTTTTTTATTTAAAATGTTTTTTTTTTCAAAAATGTTTTTCTTTTCAAGAAGAAAATTTATTTTTAGTTGAGATAAATAAAATACAATACTAGTTGAATAATTTAATAAAGTTCATTGAAACATAGATATTTTTAGAATCTTTTTCTAAATATCTGTAAAAATAATAGATTTTAACAGAACCATGTATCCATAAAATGCAATTTCAAAAGGAGTTCAGAAATCTTTAAATGAAAACTATTGTAAAATCATTGTATGAATATCTTGTACTTTTTCCAAGAAACTATAAATATTAGATAAATAAAGTCTTTCCTCATAGAGTTGAGTATATCTCACTCTATATATATATGAGTATATTTCACTCAAACAAAGTAATTAGATATTTTCTTTATTTAATATGTAAGTGGAAGAAGAGAATTATTTTGTACTTGGAGATTTGCTTTCATCCAATTAATAACCATAGCTAAAGCAACCATGACCTGAAGATTATGAATCCTTGAATTCCTCTTAATTATTTGTTACTCTTCCTACATTTCCTATTCTTTAAAATGTATAACTTCATCTATATAATATAATATTTTCTTCATAAAACTATTTATATTCTTTAAATTATTTTCCAATAAATCATTTTTTTAAATTACATATTTTAAAATTAGAATTTAAATTTTTTTTAATGTTATTAAAGTTCTTCTAGATAAAATCCAATAAGTGGATTTGAAGAAAGTAGACTTTAGTGTAGATTATGTCACAAAAATACGAAAATCCAATAAGTGGATTTGAAGAAAGTAGACTTTAGTATAGATTATGTGACAAAAATACGAAAAGATTGTAGATTATGTGACAAAAATACGAAAAGATTGGTCGGAAAATATCACTTTAAATGGCTTATAAACATAAAAAAAAATCCAATGAAAATGTAGAATATTAGCAAAAAAAAAAAAAAAAGAAGATTTACTTGTTAAAAACGATGGATTTAACCTATTAAATATTTTCAGTCATTAAATATTTTCAGTCATCTCTGTTGCACTTTCTTTGCATCAAATATATGAAATGAACAATCTCAAATAGAGAAACGCAAATAACTTCTTTAAAGTCATCGAGGATTTGAGTCAATACGATATGTACGCGTAGGAACAAACAATTTATTAGGATTTGAGTCAAATGCAGTGTGTACACATAGGCACCAACAAGTTAGTATCACAAACGGATTTCAGGTTCATGTCTTTCTAAGTAAATAACTCACATTATTGCATTATAAGCATGAGTGTTTGGTGGATGAAATCAAAGTGTTTTAAAGAATAACTTAACAAAATGTTTTGTATTGAATGCAATAATTGTTGCTTATTCCAATTTTTTTTTTTAATTAAAATGGTTAATTTTTTATTTTTTTTATTGATTAGATATCGATTGGGCCATAGCCTAAACAATCATTCTTATAATGATTCAAAAATCTAATTTTCTAAGGTATGGCATATCTCTTTCTTTCACTTACAAGAATTTAGATGTTTCCTCATTTTTGTTGAATGTTCCTTGAGACAAGAGAAAGCCCATGTTTGCCTTCTGATCTGCTTCCATATTCAATCCTCACAGGTTGTGATAAAATTGAAAGTTGAAGAAGTCTTGTAGCACATACCTTAGTCTTTGTAGAGTCTTGTTCAGCGCTGGGTTGTTGAAGTGATCTTCTAAGAATATTGTTTTTATCAAAATTTTCAAAACTCTGAAAGCTTGAATTTCTTTGATGCCATTTTCTCGCACTATCTAGAAAGCTTTTAATAGCCCCAGGATTTCAGCCTGATTATTAGTTCTCCAACCTAAACCTCAGCTGAAGCTATCTTTCCTTTGTCCATCATTAGAGTAAACCACTTTGGTTGCCCCTGCTTTCCCTGGGTTTCCTTTGGAGGCATTGTCGAAGAAAATCGTTGCTTTACCTTGCTTCCTCCACCACTCTTGAAAAACTGCATATGTTTCTCTTATGCGCCAAACTAGAGTGCTTAAAGGGCAAGCAATGGTCTTTTTCTTGTCTTGAGTTATAATAACTCCTAGCTAGATCTTTTCTTCGAGAAGGAGAGTGTTTTCGTCCTTGAGCGGGTGGTAAGTCATAGATTTTAGGAGCAGTGCTTTTTCTTTAGTGGCCACTGTGAAAGGGGAATGAAGGATGCTATTGAAGATCTGGTTGTTTCTTGCCAGCCAAATTTTTTAGCATAAATATTTGGGTATGGCCTGCCGGATTCTTTGCCAATTTAATTTTCTTTGCATCTCTTAGGGATATCTTGCCTTCCGGGAGGAGAAGAGGGTTGTGACTATTGTCTGCAATGGAGTTATGACATTGAGGCCACTGAGGGTGATTTTCCAAGCTTCTTGGGCAAATGGAAAATCCACAAACAAATGGTCCATAGTTTCAATAGTGCTACAACACAAGGGGCATCTATGAGGTCCAACTATACCTCTTTTTATCATATTTTTTCTTGTCAGTGTTTTCTTATGCATTAAACTCCAAAAAAGAAATTTACTTTTGGAAGACCAATGAGATTCCATACTTATTTCCATAGGGACGTTGAATCTGTCATCACTTGGATAGATTGGAGAGCCTTGTATCCTTGTGTTGCGTTGTATCTCCCTATTTTTCCCCATCCCCACTGGTCTGACGCACGCAGATGAACAGGGGACAAATCGGTCAACAAATTTATGAGCAGAGTCTTTTGGTTTTGAAGATGCGTTGGGATTTCGGGGAATTCTCAAGCCCACCAATTTCCTATGGCATCCCAAGAAGAGATGTATGTCTGAGAGTAAGCCACTCATGGATTTCTTTGATTTCTTAAGAATTTTTAAGTGGCGGGTGGTCCATGATTATGTATCTCCACAAAAAAGTTTGTTTCCCATTGCAAAGAATTCATAACAGTTAGGTTCGGAAGAAGTCTAGCCCAACGTGACATAGATTCTAGATCAGTGTTCCCCTGATGGTGTTTTTTGTCTTTAAATTCCTCGTCAAATTCCCTTGAAGGTCTTTTTTCCTTAAAATTTGGCTTACTAGATGTCTAGAGTTTGAGAAGAGCATCTAGGTAATTTTTCCACCTAAAGTTATATTAGCATGAGTAGGGTCTTTTATTTGTAAGCCTCCTTCGTTGATTGGGCATTTGACCATTTCCTAGTTAACAAGATGAAATTTCCTTTGATTTCCCTTTCGTCATTGCCACAAAAATCTTGGTTCAGGTTTGAAACTTGTGCCAGGATCGCCTTTGGAGCCAAGAGGAAGGAAGCGTGATAGACTGGTAATGAAGAGAGCATCGATTTTATAAGGATAAGTTTTCCTGTTGCTGTGAGCCACTATTTTGTTCTTCATTTTTCTTATTATTTCTATCCAGAGTGAAGATTTATTGGTTCCCAGAGTTAATGGGAGACTGAGGTATTTTATGTTTTCCCATGAGGCATAGCCTGAAAACCCTAGGAAATGAGCAATTCACTTAATGGTATGTTGATCAACATTCCACCCATACACTGCACTCTTCATTTTGTTGATGAGCGCTCCAGAAAATTTGCAAAAACTTTGTTCAATATTGTTGAAGGTTTGTGCTATCTGAATGGAGGCTCCACCAAGCAAAAGGGATTCGTCAACAAGTAAAGTGTGGTTGATTGGTTTTAGGCCTCTCACCAGCTTAATGCCTAGAACAATCTCAGATTTTAGCTTTCTGCATAGAGATTCTGCCATTAAGATATATAAGAAGGGTGAAAGACGAGAGCCTTGCCTTAGTCCCCTGAGGCTTGAAGAAAATTAGTTGGACTGTCATTTACTAGCGGGGATATCCACGACTTCTCTGTGCAAGATTTGATTAGATTAACAAATTTTGTATTGAACCCAAAGGAAAGAGGGACTTTGTATAGGAATGAGAGTTTTACCTAATCGAATGTGTTTTCCATATCAAGTTTTATGAGCATCCCTTTCTCCTTATGCTCATGGATGGAATGCATTGCTTCTTCCACCTATATTATATTATCCAGAATGTGTCTCCCTTTTACAAAACCACTTTGGGCGGGAGATATGAGCTTCCTTAACAGAGGATTAATTATGTTTGCCATTAGCTTTGAAAGGATTTTGTACGAGGTGTTGCAAAATGAGATTGGCCTGAATCTGTCAAAGGAACCCAGATTCGCTTCTTTGGGGATTAATTGTAAAAGGGTGGAGTGTATGCTGCCTCCAACTTTGGCCTTTTGTTGGGATGCTTTTATCATTCTTAGTAAATCATTCTTGATTATTTTCCAATAGTTTCTATAGAAGTTGATTGAAAATCCATCTGGCCCTGGAGCTTTATCAGGTTCCATAGACCACATGACATTACTTTTTTCTTCGTTTGTAAAGGGCTTCATGAGGTCTGCATTATCTTCCTTGCTCACCAGGGAGGGTATATGAGAAATAAATTATGTGGTGGCCTCGTCGCAATCAGCTCTATCTTCTTTAAAAGGTTTTTGAAAATGAGTTTTTGCTGCCTCTTTAAGTTGAGCTGAACCTTTACAAATCAAGCCATCTGCAGAGGTAATTTCTGAAATATGATTTCTAGAGATTTGGGCTCTGTATTGTCGATGGAAGATGGTGGTATTGTGATCTTTGTCTCTTAGCCACAAGCTACGAGATTTAAGCCTCCAATACTTTTCTTCTTGTCGGAAGGCGCAATAGGAATTGAATTGGGCAGCATGTTCCTTTGATATATCTTGGTTGGTAATATATTTGTTTTCCATTTCCATTTGCAGGTCTGTTAAATTTTGAACCGTCTCTCTTATGTGGCTTGAGGGAGTGTTATTTGGATTTTTAATCCATTATTTTAAGGCGAACATTGTTGTCTTTATTTTCTGTTCCCAGACATAACTGGGAGATCTTGTAACTGGAGTCAAGCAAGATGAGATAACAGTTTTCAAGAAGCCTTCCTTTTCTACCCAAAGAGGGTTGTATTGGAAAGGTATTGGACCTATATTTTCTTCCTCTTCTAGTTGGAGGAGAATGGGCTTGTGGTCAGATGTCAATTTGGGGAGAATTTTGGAGGACATTATCTTGCTTTCCAACAAAAGAGATCTTTGAATGAAAAAGCGATCCAAGGGAGTTGAGCTGTGGTCCATTCCAACTCTGTTGTTTTTCCAAGTAAATAGACCTTTCATGGGTTTAAATTCCATGAGATCCCACTGTTGAGTCAGCTCCTCAACAAAAGGAAGCATTTGATCCCTACCACAATTTCCCCCTCTCTTTTCTTTTGGCTGAAATACTAAGTTGAGGTCTCCAGCTATAATGATGTTCGTATGGAGCTGATTTTATAAAAAGACTGATAGAGTTTGCCAACATTTTTCTTTTCAATAAAAATGATAGGAACATAAAGGTTAAAGAGGGAGAAGGTGATCTTACTTGAGTAGTGTTGGATTTTGGTGAAGATCCAATGTTGAGTCTCGAAAGAACTGTGAAGGTGGAACTTGTCTTCTGACCACAAAGTTGTGAGACCACGTGAAGATCCCCTTGCGCTCATTTCTTTCCTTGCATTTTTCTTCCATTTCAGTTTGCTGACTTCTAAGAGGTTTTCCCTTTCAATTTTTTTCTCTTGGAGAGTGAAGATTTTGTTGAAATAATGTAACTGCGAAGAGCATTCTTATTATTTTGTTATTGGATTAAATCCCCATTGTGGATTAATCATGTCATTATTATTATTTTTATTATTAGATTAATCCCCATTGACGATTAATCAAGTCGGTAATTGTATAAGGACCAAATCCCCTTTTGCGGATTGGTCATCGGACAATTATAATGTGCATAATAAGAAGTCGGCCCCAACAGTTATAATGAAAGTGCCAGATTTAATTATTGGTGGATTTACCCACCCAGTGTGAGAGGTCGGCCCTGCCAGATGGTGACTCTTCACACATGCCAGATTGATATAAATAAGAGGCTAGCGCCTCACTTCTATCACACAC
>ML779597.1:122180-196291 GCA_009831015.1 Picea engelmannii
GTGGATTAATCATGTCATTATTATTATTTTTATTATTAGATTAATCCCCATTGAGGATTAATCAAGTCGGTAATTGTATAAGGACCAAATCCCCTTTTGCGGATTGGTCATCGGACAATTATAATGTGCAGAATAAGAAGTCGCCCCTAGAATTTATAATGAAAGGGCCAGATTTAATTATTGGTGGATTTACCCACCTAGTGTGAGAGGTCGGCCCTGCTAGATGGTGACTCTTCACATGTGCCAGATTGATATAAATAAGAGGCTAGCGCCTCACTTCTATCACACACTTCACTTGCTCATTCTCTTATGAGGCAAGTTGACATTTCAAGTTGGTGAGAGGAGAAGAAGGGTGGCACATCTCTTGGAGGAGGATTTTCTGTATTGGTTGAGTTATCTCTTGAAAATTTGGTAAGCTATTTATGATAAGGAAGTTTTGTTGGGTTTTCTTCCCCTAGAGGGTTTCCCAGGATAAATGTTGTGTCTATTGTGGATGTGTATTTCTCAGTGATCTTGTTCTTATTATGCTCTTATCTTATGAGTTGCAAAGAACTATAATAATGGCATAAACATTAACAGATTTTGGGAGATTTAGTTTTCAGGAGGTCTTTAACTACTTCGACCTTCCATGGGGTCCCCAAGCATCTGCAATTCCAAGAGACTATAAGCATTATTTATTGTGTGTGGAGTGCGTAGGCCCTCCCTTGGGAGGCTTTGTTCTGGTATTTCTTCCAATGTACATCTCAATGGTGGATTGAATTCCTTGCATTTTTTTCCTCTCTTCTTCTTCTTCTCTTGCTTATTTGTGATATTTTCTCCCGGGTCTTTTTTAGGGTCTCTCAAAAGACTCGTCCTCCGAAGATCCATAGTTTTCTGGGGGTTTCTTTTTTTCTATTTCTGCATAGGAAGGGGATGAGGAGGTTCCAATTGGGGAGCCAGGATGGCCTACCTCGCCATTGGTTTTTCTGGCTTTGGGGGGGAGGATTTGTTGCTCAAGTTCTTCAATCACTGGATCAAAAATTTCTGGAAGGTTGTTGAGGATTTCAAAGGGGTTATTGAGGCCTTCTGTGGTTGGAGGGGCTGAGTTTCCTTCCCTAGGAAATTTCCCTGGAATGGGGGGGTCAGGACCTTTTGATGCCCCTTTCCCTCTAGATATGTTGGTGTTCTTTGGTTGAGGTGATTTCTGGACCTACGTCCATTGTTCACCTTTCGAGATCTCCCCCTCTTCCTCTTTCTTCTTTTTGCAGCACCTGGCGAAGTGTCCATAGCCATGGAAATGCCTTCATTTGAATGGTAGTTGTTCGTAATCCAACTCTTGGATGTGGGACTAGTCTGTGACCTTCAATTGAATGGATTTCGGGAGCCCCACCTCCAAATCTACTTCAACGCATATCCTGGCGCAAGAGTACTAGTCCTTTCTGTCTTCTTTGTCCATGTATTTTCCAAGAGTGTTCCCAATGGATTCTAGCAATGCAAGGGGAGGTGAGGGAGGTGCACTCATATTGGAATGGCTGAGGGAAGATCTTGTGTCAGATCAAATTATGGTGACCATTTATTCAGATAAAGGCCCTGAGGGCTGATGGAGTATGGTCCATTCCTGAATATGATATTTCTGTCCACCATGTTTTCAAAGACAAAGGCGTTAAAACCCCTACCTACGAGATGGCTTTTGATGCCTTATTTTACCAGGGGGCTCTAGTTTCTTTGTACCCATGCATCTAAAGATTTGGTTGAAGGCCATAGGACTTTGACCTAGCCGATGATTCCCTATTCTACGATATTCAGAGTAGATCTGTATGCTTCTTCTGTTGGGAGGTCGACTGCGGGTATATTGTCCAACTTTTTGATAAATTTTTGTTCCGCCTCCGTGCTTCTTCTTTTACCGCAGGCTGTAACCATTTTTCGGAATTCTTCTTACTTCAGGGAAAGAGGTAGAGGGGGAGCCTCTGGTCCCCCTCCTAGGGCCATAGCGTAGGGATAGAAGAGGGGTCGCACTAGGCACACGCGCGGATAACCTCCTGGGCGTGAGCGACTACTTTAAAATTCCTGCTTATTCCAAAAAATTTCAGTACCATGAAGCATTTATATTATTGAATTCATTGCAATCCTAAGGAATAAATCTCAAACCAATCACCACGGTCACTGTTATAGCTACATGTTTATTGGCTTTGGAACAATGTTTTTTTGGGTTTATTGGTTTGGAATAATTTTATTATTATTGGACTATGATCATACTTGATATAACTTCATTACATATCGTATGTGATAGTAAATCAAATCAAATGATCATTTTGATTTTATAAGTTATTTTATGTTTCACATATTAGGTTTATATCATGTGATAGTTTTTGCTAGATTTTAATTGAAGTAGTGTGAATCATTTAAATAAAAGGTATGAAGAGTTTGTATATATGAATACATAAAAATATATTAGATATAATTCTTTCACCAAAAATGTTTGTATTTGTATATATGGAAACTTTGATTCATCTTAACATAATCAACCTTTAAAATAGTTAATAAAATTAGGAAATCGTTTATCTATAGAGACTCACTACCCTCATGTGATTGAAATTGACCCTTCGTCTCTATCTTCGAAGACCCCCCCTTCTGCTTCTACTTCTCCTAATCAATTTTCTAATTGTGTCCTTCAGTGAGTTGACTGAAGGGTGAAATAACAGTAATTGCTACGAGTCTCTTTAAGATACTTGTTTATTTTGGTAAGTGCAGATTTCAAAGAATAAACATCCATGTAATTTCTGCGAGTCTCTTTAATATACTTGTTGATGTTGGTAAGTGCACATTTCAAATAATAAACATCCATTCATAACACAATGTAACATTAATGTTATCAAGCCACTTCCATGCTAACGAAAAACAATTTTGTGGAAAGAAGGTTAAAGGAATGAATAAGAGGTAGTGTGGAGACTAGGTAGGTTGATGTTATGGTGCAAAATTAAGGATGTTGAGGGAAATGAGGGAAGAGGAAAGGGGGAGGCATCGAGGGAGAAGATGGTTTACCAAGGAAAAGGAAATGTGGCATCCTTTGATGGAAAGGATGCGGATAGAAAAAAACACTTTTGACGAGGGTGATGTAACCATTCGATCAACCTTAAGAACTTTCTTATACCCTTTTCACTCAATGGATTGTTAAACACATGGCTCAAACCAACGAATGTTTTATGGATAGTATGATGGTGTTGTACCTTCTTTGCATCTTAGGATGATTGTTCCCACTTCAAGTGTCACCCCTTGATTCGTCAATACAACCACTTGCGTATTTTCATGTCGCTTGATTTGAAAATGCTAAATTTGATTAATATTGAGAGGAGGGAGACTATTGTTTATATATTTTGATTTATATAAGACGAGGATAATGGGATCGTGTTTCTCAAAGTGATGTGAAA
The DNA here is from genome assembly GCA_009831015.1 of Picea engelmannii. Classification (NCBI taxonomy): domain Eukaryota; kingdom Viridiplantae; phylum Streptophyta; class Pinopsida; order Pinales; family Pinaceae; genus Picea; species Picea engelmannii. The sequence continues at coordinate 125,588 of ML779597.1, forward strand.
ATGGTAAATTTGGTTAATATTGGGTGGAGGGAGACTATTGTTTATATATTTTGATTGATATAAGACGATGATGATGGAATCATGTTTCTAAAAGTTAATAGGATGATATGAAAATATTTAAGGATAACTATACATAATTTTGATTCATTGGAAGGCGATAAGGACTGGTTTTTGTTTTTCATTATTCGTTTTTTCTCTAACCCTCCAAGTGAAAGAGAGTGTTTGTAGTTGATATTGGACATGTATAACTCACCATAGCTACCACCCCATACCATATTATATATGTTAAAGTAGATGAAAATCAATCAACAAACTGTATTGTAAATCTTACTCCATCATCATTTGTAAGAATGATAAATAAAAATCTACCCTTTTTTTTTTATAATTAACCACTCATGTTTCGTATAATGTTTACACAAAAAAAAGTGTCAAATAATTTGAATTGTATTAATTATGCTATGTGATGTTGGTTTTTGATAATAGAGTAATTATTTTTTTTTGTGTGTACTAGGGGAATCGACAATTGGCGGTTCTCGTACTCGCGTGACACGGGGTCGATCCCCGTCAGCTACCACTACAACCCCAGGTGCAACCACCCAACCCACAAGAATGGTGCACGAGTAAATCTGGGTGAGAATCGAACATTGACTTCATTTTTACAAATTTCCTTCCATTTACACGACACTTGCCAATCCGTCTACACCCGTGCGGGTGGCTTAGAGTAATTATTAATACGTAAGACAATTGCTTTTTTTGGATGATGAACCTCTTAAGAATTATTAAGGAAACATTTTCTCAATTTATCTCTAAAAAAACAAGTGTTGCATGGCAGCATAGTCCCTGCTAGGCTGGACACAGAGTAAACATGTGGGTAGCTAGTTGCAATACATGTGGCATTCCAGAATTAGTTTTATTTGAAATTTATCAAAAGTTATTAATGTTTGGTACATAACCAATGCAACCCATCAATTACAGAGTGGCATGTAGGTGAAGTCGTGGGTTCATTTTATTTAACAGTTATGTCATATACAATTTTCAGTGAACAATTCTGTCATATACATGAGACTGAGCAATTTATAGAATATTATAACAGTGTATGAAGATTTTTATGTCGAGGGTGTTTGGTGATATACTTTTTGCACCAAACAGTTCCTTGATATACATTTAACGATTCTGTCATATACCTGAGACATTAATTTATAGAATATTATAACATTGTATGAACTAAGCTACCCTGAGGGGAAACCAACTCAACCAACCGAACTGCTTCATAACTGAAGTGTAGATTGTTACTAACGCAAAAAGAGTTCAAAACTGTGGCCCGTAAGGGTGGCCGTTACAACTGTGGAAAGTGTAGACAAAATAACTATAGTAACCATGGACAAATGCATGAAAGTTGGAAATGTAGATGACAAAATAACAGAGGAAAACAATAGATAGATAACTAGGAAAGAATGAACCATTTGGAGCCAGTGGAGCAATTGAAATAGGCTAGGGAGCGGGCGAGTTTCAATAAATGGCCGCACACGCAGAGTAAAGGCCCAACGAGTTCCATTGAAAGGATGTGAAGGTAGTGCAAGGCGCACTCAGAGTAATGGTGTGCTGCCTTGAGCAAGATGAAGTTAAAGTCAGGAGACACATGGGCAGGGAGTTGAAGTACATGGGTACGTGGGCAAAAAGCGGAAAAAATAGTTCTGTGATATGAAAAGTGAAAACCGGATTTGCGAACTATTAGAATTTTAAGGGCATCGTATATAAAATAGTATTCTTACCATATGTTTTACATACGGTCGTGGACAAAAAACACAAAAAAAATAGTAGTAACGTCTGTTACCTAGGTTCTTGCAGAAGTGTTTGTTGCAGAACTGACATGGGTTTTCGGGTTTTCGGGGTGTTGGACTGAAAATTGGGCTTCTATTGTTCCGTGATCTACAAATAGCATGAACACTTATGCAATATACAAATTGACAAGCAGTCCTGGGGATTATTTGAATTTTTGGATTGCGGGTTCTAGGGCTGTTGTGCTGAAAATCGGGCTTTTGTTGTTACCCTAATAAGTTTTCCTTTTTACATATGCTGGTGGAAAAAAATATAAAAAACAATAGTACTGACGTCTGTTACATAGGGTGGTGAACATAAGTATGAAAACAATGGTGTTCCCGAATTAGTTTTCTTAAAAAGAGCAGGTTATTGACTTAGCTAGTTTTCAAATCACGGTTTGTCGGGCTAGGGACCTGTTGTTTCATGGTCTACAAATAACACCTAGACTTCTGTGATATACAAATTGACAAGGAGTTTTGCGGACTAGTTGAATTTTTGGATCGCGGGTTCTTGGGATGGCAAGCTGAAAATTGGGCTTCTATTGTTCCGTGGCCTAAAAAAATAAAATATGTGATTTGATGAAGTAGATATATAGAGCATGCATGGAAGCTTCATTCTGGGTTGTCGGGGTTGGGGGCTAAAAATTGTGCTTGTGTTGTTCCTTTGCCTACAAATAGCATCGAGATTTCCATGATGTACAAATTGAGAAGATGTTTTTGCGGACTATTTGAAATTTATAGATCGTGGGTTGTCGGACTGGCGGGCTGCAAATTGGGCATCGATTGTTCTTTGGTATACAAGTAGCACCTAGAGTTCCACAATATACATATTGACAGTCGGACTTGCGGATTACTTGAAGTTGAAGTCGCTCGTGTCGAATAAGCAAATTGAAATAATAAACTGAATAACTTATTTTTGTATCGAAAAAATAATTTATAATTAAATAAAGAAACTTTAGCATTCCCGAAATCAGTTTTCCGTTTTACATATGCTAGTGGACAAAAAAAGAAAAAAAAATAGTACTGACATATGTTACATAGGCTGGTGAACATAAGCATGAAAAAAATTGCGTTACGGAATTAGGCGGGTTATCGGGCTGCAGACCTTAAATGTGGGCTTTTGTTGTTCCTTGTGCTACAAATAGTAGGAAGAGTTCCGTGATATACATATTGAAAATAAAACTTGTAGAGTATTTGAATTTGGAGAGGCTCGTGTTGAATAAGCAAATTGAAATAATAAACTCAATAACTTATTTTAATATCAATAAAATCCTTTATAATTAATTAAAAGAAGTTTAGCATTTCCAAATTAGTTTTGATTTTTACATATGTTGGTGGACAAAAAAAGGAAAAAAATATAGTACTGATGTATGTTACATAGGTTGGTTAACATAAGCATGAAAAAAAAAAAGTTCCCGAAATTGTTTCTTTAAAAGAGCGGGTTCTTGAGTTGACCAATTTTTGGATTACGGGTCTATGTCCTACAAATAGCACCGACAGTTTTGCGATATACAAATTGACAATTGGAGTTGCAGACTATTTGAATTTTAAGGGGCTTGTGTTCAAAAAATTTAGCATTCGCGAATCAGTTTTTTTTACATAGGCATATACGGTGGTCGACAAAAGGACCAAATAGATAGCATTCGCGAATCAGTTTTCTTTAAAATAGGCACTCATCGACACAAGAAACTAAAATTTATGAAATTATAGGTTCATGGAGACCATAAACTATACATATAAAATACGTAACTCTATATAAATACTCTCTATGAAATTTTACGAACACATAAAAGCAGGAAAAAAACTAGCATTCCCGAATTAGAGCATGGAGGGAACCCTAAATCGAAAGTTGTCCAGTTTTTGGATTGCGGGTTTTCAGGCTGGGGACCTAAAAATGGAGCTTTTGTTGTTCCATGTCCTGTTGCCAACGTTTGTTACAAAGGGTGGTGGACAAAAGGACCAAATAAATAGCATTCCCGAATTAGTTTTCTTTAAAACAGGGGCTAGTGGATACAAGAAATTGAAATGTATCAAATTATAGGTTCCTGGAGAGCATAAACTACACATACCAAATATGCAATTTTTTAAATACCACCCACAGTTCAACGATATACAAATTGAGAAGTGGATTTGGGAAGTATTTAAATTTTAAGGATTTTGTGGCAAAAGTATGAAGCACAGGTGGTAAAGATCCAACAAATGACATATTGTCTAGATGTTTGAGTACAAAAAAGAAGCAAACACAATTTCATGAAATTTATATAAAAAATAATGAAACCTGTTAGATATTCTTGGAAATTTAAAGAAACATATATATATCTGAAAGATGATATCTCAAATTTGAGTCAATGATATTTTGAAAATAACCAGGCCAGAGAAAAGACACATAGGACAAAAAAAGAATTGAGATAAATTAAACAGAATGTCCTCACATTCAGCATGGCCGAAGAGAAAAATCTAGGAACACGTAAATATATAAACAAGCAAAATAATAGTTTATTTGGAGTATATGAAAAAATTAATAGTTTGTTACATATCCCTGGAAATGTAAATGTGTTTGTCATATAAACTGGGATTGGAGCTCCCGTGAACCATAACAGAAATATGTACAAGAAATGGGACTGCGAAAAGGAGTTGGACACGGTAGAATGTAATACCTTAAAAGTAGAAATGGTAAGATTATTTTTTGGCTATAGATTTATACTCAGAGAAGTTGGAATAACTGAATTGACAAAGAAAGAACTATGCATTTCCCTATTGGATTTGGGCAATGATCCACTTCAAGTTCTCTTCAATATAGTTTCTCAAAGGGGCGACGTTGATGTCGTTGCAGATTTGAATGTTGAAAACTTCATTTTCTAATTTGCTTAGTTCAATTGAAAGTTTTCACAGAGTTTCATCGATGTCTGCATTCTATACCGAATACCAGACTAGCCAGTTGTGCACCTCTTGTTGATGATATTCAATAATCCTGTAAAAAATTTCTAAAGACAAGGCTTTCAAATCATCAACTTGTTTATTGAAAGCTTGCTTGGTTGACGCCAGCGAGTTGAGGATTAAGTTATATTCCTTGAAGTCGTTTGTGTTTCTTGCTAAGTCTATTTTGGTGAGCTTTCTCAATAATGTTTCTTTCTTTGATAATGCTTGCTCACATGACTGGATGATGAAATACATATTTTTCACTTTCTCTTTACAACATGCTTCTAGTTGAGTGAGTTGTTTATTGGAAGAGAGATCATGTTGTCTTCTTCCGGTCTCTTCCATGTTGTTGACATGAAAGGAAAAAGGGATGATCATGTGCACATAGAAACTTTCTTCATTTTTTAAATCCGTCTGCAAAAGTAGGAGCAAGTTATGTGCCATGCTCCCTAGGCAATCCATATTCTATGATGTTTCCCAGGCCTTCATAATCAGTTCCATTCTTTGTTGATATTTTTCTCGACATATCCTCTACAGGATGTGAGGAAGCTGGAGGACCCTTTTAGATTTTTTGCAAGAGTGCACGTAGTAGCAGGCATTTCTATTCACAAATAACTGTGAAGCAATGGCATAGGAAACAAATCTTCCTCTAATTCCTTAATGTGGTTCTTTAGTTCGGCATTTTCAGCTTCAATGAGTCCAATGGAACTATGAAGAGCATCTCTGGTTTCCATGTGAAGTTGAGAGATTTTGGACGCCTATATATGGGCAAGGTCAAGTTCTGAACAATGTATTCTTTGGTTATTATTTACATCCTTTTTTTCAATGATTAATTATTTTGATTCACATTCAAAAGAAAAATTATGGAATACGAAGGATTCATCTTCGTAAAAAATTAGGGTATCAACCATGTCCATTGAGCAGGTAGGATGAATTCTGTCTACGGGCTAATCATGGTGGCAGAATATGATTTCCATATCAACGTCAAGATCCATGTTTTCACTGTAAGTTTTGGGCTGCTCTGCTTCCCCTGCAATTCTTTTTCCCTTCTTCTGCATGGGAAGGTTGTGAAGAAGATGTTCACTACATTTCTACAAAATTGTTGTAGATTTGGTGCCAGTACTTTGTCGAAACATTGATTTGCTCTAGATGCTGCTTGAAATGAAGAACTGAAGGGGACAATATAATCCCCCAAAAACATTGCTTCCATTCGTGCGAATGGAAAATATCCTCATTAATGACAATATCTATGCGTGTTGTATGATGACATGTTAGAAGTAAAGCTTAATTATTGCATACTTAGAAGTGTGAAGGTGGCAATTACAGTGAAGAACATTTAAGGATTGAAGGTTTCGTGAACGAACCAAGGTGGCAACATGTGAATGACATTCCATGGTATTTCAAATGAAGGCTTGGAAGATATTGGAGGTTTCCAGAAGGAAGCAAGCTGGCGGCGTGCGAATGACATTCCATGGCATTTGAAATTGAGACTAGGAAGGGATAAGAAAAGCCTTCACATAAATTTCATTGATGGAAGAACTTCTCGAGCTTTTCATGCATCAATGAAAGCTTAGACATTGCTTGCATGATGACCTANAAGATTTAGAAAGAATACATATATATATATATATATATATATATATATATAAACACTATTTCTTATTATGCAGATATGCGAAGGTGACGGGCACGAGGAAGAGAAAGCAAGGAAGGAATGGCCAAGTGTAAAAGTGCATAATGAAATTGATGAGTTTACAATGCTGAGGTTGCATGAGTCAGAATTGCTCAGCGAAGCAATGTACGGAAGTCATTCCATAGTTTGCCACTTTCGGGATGGCGGGTTCTCGGACAGGCGAGCTCAAAAAAATGCCTCTATTGTTTGGTGTTCTACAAATAACACACACAGCTCCGCAATATACAAATAGACAAGGGGACTTTTGGTTTGGATTATATTTTATAAACCATTGACAACTTCTAGATCACGGGTTCTCGAGATGGCGGGGAAAAAAACAGGGATCTATTGCTAGGTTACCTACAAATAGCTTATGACAATAATTTGACAAGTGGGTTTGCATTCTGGCCGGCTCAACATTCTACTCCAGGGACAGAGGGATCCCAGAAATGAGAAATACATATCAAATATGCACAGATCCCTTATTCCATACTTAGCCACTTATTTAGATCGTGGACTTGGCTCCGTCCGACTCCCAATGCATATTTCATAATTCATGTGCAACACCAACTCTGTGGTTACTAGATTGGTGTGTGTAGAAATGAGGAAAAATTAGATATGTACCTTTATTAGGTATCGACATCAGATTTTATACACCATGTACCCATATCACATTCCATACTTGCGAGTTCTCGAGCGGGAGGGGTCAAAAAAATCCTTCTATTGTTCTGTGTTCTACAAATAGCACATACAATTTTGTGATATACAATTTGACAAGCGGACTTGTGGGATGGATGAGATTTTAGATGCCATTATTTGGATCACGCACTTGCGAGCTGCACAATATGCCTCTAATGTTTCTTATCCTGCAAATAGCCGTTATAGTTGGGTGATATAGAAATTCACAAGTGGACTTGCGGGGTGGCCGGCCCAACATTGCATTTGTTGGATGGCAGATGTGCAGGGTAGTTGTCTCTACATGCAAAAAAAAAAAAAACCAAAAAAAACATAGCTACAAATNTTGACAAACACAAAGAAAGTAAACAAAAAACTATTTGCTATGGAATACGGGCAGGAAGAGGGTGCACCTTTGCATGGTTTGGTCTATGTGTGTGGGTAGGAGTTCTTTGCATCCTCTGATTTTCCTATATGTTTCTATGAACAAAAGTATAAAGAAAAACATATATGAACATAAGTTCAGATGTTAAGAAAAAGATAACTACTATGTACATATACAAAAAAAAAAATAGAATACATTGAATAGAGTGAGAAATAGTTTTTGGGAGGATGTGCCTTTTTTATTTTCTGCACAACGTTAATTTTATAATTCGAGTAGAACACCGTCTAGAGAGATGTGTGTACATATCAGAGACACAAATATTCTTTGAAACATACAAATATGAGTTTGCAATAACTTTGATGTATATGTCATAATTCAAGTGCAATACCAATTGTATCGTGATCAAATCAATATGTGTCTAAGACAAACATATTGTATTGAGGAATGGGCACATTGGACCAGACATGGTAAATTAGTGCATTTTCCAGATGAACTGTTTTGTTCATAAGAAAGCGGAGACTGTATTTGCACATGTAGTTTTCCAATTCTTTTGTTCTGCCAGTATTTTGTAGCATATTGATATTGAAGTCTCCTAAAAGTACAATGGGTCCGTTCAGATGGAAATGGGTTAATGCATTGGAAATAACATGTACTATGTTGAAAAATGTTGCATGGGGAGCAATATACAGATTCAATATTGCAACTTTTGTTTCATGAGAAAAAAAATTTGCAAGCACCAGCTGAACATTGTTTTCTTCGATATGTATATGGTCCAAAATTGGTAGATGTTTTTTCACCAGTATCATAACCCCATGTGTAATGTAACTTGATATGCAATTGTGATTTGGGAATTTTTTGTTCTGTGTGCATAATGCCATGTGTGTTTCTTGCAAGCATAGAATATTGGATTGCATTATATCATAGTCATTCAATATATCATCCATGTGTGCATTTAAATTGTGTGTGTTAAGTGATAGAATTGATACAGATGAATTTGTTTGTATGGATTGGTAATCATAATGCAGTTGCCATTTTGCAGTGGTCCTCAGCCGTTCCATTTCAATAACAACTTTCTGTTTCACTTTGAAGTTATCTTTTGTGAGAGGACTTAGTAAATACAAGGACTTTATGCTTCTAACACGGGACAGTGTTGTGTAGACAAGTCCATGTATCTGAATTCCAACAGGCTAAAAGAAACTTTATCAGGTGTTAGTCCTTTGATCTATGGACTGTACGTGCACATGCAAGTTTAATCGAAAACTGTTTTCAAATCTTCAGTTGACCTGTCTTTGTTGATGTTGATATTGGCTTCGATATTCACAGAATAGGTGTCCAATTGCTTCCAGTATTTGAATTATATAGATAAGACAACTTGCTTTCTTGTCGCTTTCCTATATGTGGTTCATGGAATTTAATCCAAAGGACATCCACTTTTTATGTCTTGGTATAGCCTTTCAGTATTCCATCTACACCATTCACCAAGCCATCCTGCGAATCATAGTTGCAGGAATATATTTCAACCAACATTTCTAATTTGAGGACAAGATGCAAAGGTAAAGTGACTGAATGTTCATGCTGTGGCACATTTCCATGGTTGTCTTCTTCCAGGTCAATGGAATTGATGATGATATCATCACCAGGCATTAGGGAGAGAATGTCGCTATTATGGTTTGCAACATCCTTATTTCTGTAGAATACATAAGGGAATGTTGGGTCTGTTGGTGTAGGCCGTAAGCATCTCAAATTGATATGGGTCAAGTCATCATGTGTTTGGATGTTGGTGCGCATTCTATTCAGAATTGTAATGAATGTTTCATCTGTTTGGTGCATTGTAGTATGCAACTCAAAGAATTTAATATTGTATCTCCAGAAGTCATGCGTGACTGTTTCCATGTTGATCGTGGGTTGTTCAAATATCAAAGAATCTTGGATGGGTTGTCCCTGGTAAAGATCCCCATAGAATATCATGTCAATGTTTCCAAAGTATTTCGTCCACCCCTGTTTTATGCTTCTCAATCGTCTGTCAATGGAATACAAGAACCAAATCCCAATCAAAGATGCTTCATCTATAAAGACAAGTTGGATTTCCTCATAAAGATTAGATAATGTATCCAACATTTCCTTGTTAAGTGGAAGAAACTGTGACTTGTTAAAAGACATTAAAAATGCAGAGTGGACTTTCGTTCCACCAACATTATATGCATATTTTCCTGTGTATGCAAATATTAAGCCCTTTGGTTTCATAGGATCAGAGGAATAGTTTGAATTATAGATTCATATAAGAATTTGGAACAATACTTTTGTTTTGAATGTCTTGCATGTTCCTGCTCCGCCTGTAAGGAACACGTGCATAGGACTGTTCATGTTCAAGCATTTTTTAAGAGCAATATCCTTTACAATTGTTTGTTGTTTACGATTCAACGGACGTCTTATTCTATGGTATTCATTATTTTCAATTAGGAAAGGATGTTTTGTAACTTGAAAACCAAGACTGATATGTTTTTCACTTCCATCCGCTGGAGGATGAGGCAAATCTCCTTGTAAGTTAAAGGACTAAGAAGCAGTTCTGGTTGTTTTTGGGTCTCTAAATGTGTCACCATGATCACCATGGTTTTCTAGCTCATTAAGTGAAACCTCTAGATTGCCCCACGTTGGATTAACATTGTAGGTAAATCTAGCTTTATTGATGTGCACCATAGTCACAGACGCAACATACGTAGCCTCCCATGTACAAAAGTTATGCATTAATGTCTCTTCATTTTCATCGAACAGAACGTACAACAATAGTTTTTCTCTAAAATAGTTTTCATAGTCACAATGTTTGTTGTATTTGACAAATCGTATGACAAAGGGTTTTTTTCTTTTTGATATGGGTGCACCTTTTTTTTGTAATGCGATACGAATTATGCTAAGCATATATGTCTAATAGGAGATGGGCGTTGGATGTAATAATCAATAATAGCATGACATACCACATCCTCTGAATTGTCGGGCTCTAGTTGCAGCAAAACCGATGGTTTAAGGACAAATGTGCATTTTTCAAGTGGAGATGTGTTTATGAAGACACATTTTCTTGAACTGCAAGTGAGGGGCAAGGAAAGTGCAATGTGAACTTCTTGTTGAGCAGACATTTGTTGAAGATTAAGCAATGTATTTCCAAGTGTGTGTATCATTTGTATGGCATTAGTATGACTTCATACATGTTTTTTGTGTATTTTTCTAAATGCACTTGTCATAGATTTGTCAATCTTCATCATATACAAGGTACAGTATGATGTTGTAGCATATGCATTCATCACGTACTGTGAATCTGTATTTTCTTTCCACATAACTGGCATATCCTTGGAGAAACTGTTGTTCCAAATATGAGAGATTTTTCGTTTAAGGAAAAGTGTTGGTTGCCTAAGCGTACATTGTATGGCCTGGATGTACTCATCTTCTGGAATATTTACCTGTGTCAAGAAGGCATCAAAGCTAATCATTTCATCAAATCCCCCTTGTTCTAGAAATGCGAACAAGGATTTATATTTCTCAACAACAACATTTTCCTCTACACTAACTGGCTCTATGATTCTTGTAGCTCTCATTGGCGGCACGGGAAAGTTGTATCTGCAATGTGAATTTTTTAGTTTTCTACAACTTCTTGTATGGTAATGTCTATGGACTTTCACAAGTTCTGGATCCAAATGATCTATGTTGTATGTTATGTATTTATCCACAAATTGTTCAATCTATGAATTGTTATCGGCTCCATACAGTGGTGCAACCTCTATCCACAACAGTGCGTGGTCATGTTCATTTCCCCTATTCTGGAATTCAGTGAAAAAAACGTAGTCCAATATTTTTCTAAAAAATGTTTAATCATGGGATATCAATTGTCTCAAAGCATTTATTCTATGTCTATAGTAAAGAGTACATGTCTCCGAGTCTTTTCTTATGAGGTAGTCAATTTCATTATTTTCCAGTGTATTGGTTTATTTTTTATGTTTCATGTTCTTATGCAGGTCAGATACCACAACCAACAATGGATCCTAGCAGTGCTCTGCACTTGTAAATGTGAATAAAATGTTGGCGGGCCTAATTGCCAGATCATTCCAATTTTATTTTTTTTGTTTTGTTGCAAATATTCAGGAGAGGTGCGGATGTTTTTGAAATCTGTGTATCCAATATCAGATTTCAGAACTTTTTCTAAGTTAACTTTGTACTTCACATCCTTCGTGAACAACTTTCTTCCTTGTAACTGGCCTTTTCTTATTCAGACCCACATGCAGGACAAAACTTGCTCGATTATTATGCCCATTGTCTTGAAAAGCAAATTTGTTATGTGACGAGAGAAGCAACCACTTGAATTTAGCAGCTCACATCGGACTATTTTATGATAACTAACTTGTTATGTAATATCAGTTCCACATGGATCTCCATAGAAGAGTGTTGGAAAGTTCATTTCCTCCGCGAATTTTTCCTTGAATATTCCAAGTGGACGCTGCCCCTCGGCAAGTGCAATTTCAACAATTTTGTCTTGCAAGTCACAAATGCACTATGAATTAGTGAATCCAAGAACTAATGTTTCAACAACTGTTTCATTGTCTGATTCATCACTTGAATCAAAATCACTAGGATTTTCAAGAGTATCTACAGAGTTGCCATGTTCTTCTACGAGAACATTGTTCTAGTTGGCATTTATACAAATGCTCTCTACTTTGTACAGGGCTCTAGAACATAATTCCTTTAATGCTTTCATAATAGCATGCACACACACTTTGCCTGTCTGATAGGCATTTTTGTATCACAAGCGTCTTTTCGGATCCACAACGATTGTAATTGTATTTTTAATAGAATGTGGCAATGCTTTTTTCACAACATATAGCTGAATAGGCACATTAATAATTTATCCTTTTAAGCCGATCTAGGGTCATTTATAGCCCTAAGTTCTGATTTGGGAAAATACAATTTGCAGAGACACAAGTCTCTCCTTGAGTTTTGTAAGTGCACTTACATATGCTAGTGTTGTATTACATCTTATTCGGTCAGGGGTTGCAAACTATGGAAGTTTTCCATTTTCAAGCGATCGTTTGCATGGAGGACAAACTTTCTCACTGGAAAATGATTTATCCTGGGCTGTCAAGCAGAGGTATTCTTCTTGCAAATCAAGCATGAAAGTCTTACTATTTTTTGAAAAATTTAATTGTTCACAAATTGCACATGCAATGGAAGGATTGTCTTTCATTTGTTTCATGTAGTTCTATCTTGCATTTTTCTTTCGCAGGGAAGTATTCGTAGAAATAGTTTCCTGGTTTTCATTGCTACTAGTGCATGGTATTACTTGTAGATCACAAAGTCATACAGTTGCATCACCATTATGGGATATGCAATCGCACTTGTTTATGCTTTGTTCTGCATGAACAAATTTCTTTACATTGTGATATGTGAGTTTCTCTCTAAAAGGAAGTGTAGCAATGTATTTTTTTCTCTCGCGCATGAACTTTTTCAAGTTGTGGTAACTTAGTCTACAGTTTGTTCCCAAGGGCAGGATGATCTAGTGGCAAATGGGATGAATTTCACTTTCACCCAGTTTCTGAGAAACTACTTTACGTTTTTTGTTCAAGGCCTCTATGACCTTATTAGAAGTCGGGCGAATTTGACGAATAGATTTTTTCAAATTTTGATAACTTACTCTAAGTTTTCTTTCTAAGCCCTATGTGGCCTCATCACAAATGTCATGAATTTTATGCATGTTCTTTTTGTTCAATCCCTATCTGCCCATATTGCAATTGGGAGGACTTTCATTTTCACAAAAACATATTTCATGTGTATGCAAATTCGATGTCATTTGGGTGGCATGGAAAATCAAATCTGAACTACCGATATGTGCAAGAAAAGGTTCATAATTAATATGTGTTGTGTCTATTTTCAATGAAAGGATGTCAATTTTTTGATCGCAATTTGAATCAATAACCCAAGAATGGACAGTGGCATCTGGCAAGGGAAACCACCCCTGGATATTAACCGTGAATATGACAGACAGCCATTGCAAACATAATCTGCAACCCTCCATACGCCCTTTTTCATATGGAAGTGCCATGTTCACAAGTTATTCCTGCCAACTTCCAACTATCGACATATTTTCTATGAGATATGGGTGAAGGTGTTGATGCAAGCACCTAAAAGCATGTTGGCTGCCGCCTATAATTGCATTGCAAAAAGAATGTATAGTGTAAATTTTTAGTGATTGAACATCGAATTCCATTGGTACCAAACAACAAATTACATTGAACAGACTATCTCCACAGCTAGACACAATGTTTGTTGTCAGCTATAAACCATGGAAATATATGTCATGCAAAATCCCTTTGCATTGCGATTGAAGGTCTTTGCAAATAATAGACAAGTAGATATGAGGACCTTCTATATTGCATATGGTATTTTTTCTTTACACCAGTGGTTCATAATGGCTACTAAGGGCATTGTCATCATGGAAGAAGATGCAATATGGATTGTCAGATGCAGTTTTATTGAATAATAGATATCTTGTTTTTCTTTTCAATGACGTAATGGCCACCGATATATTCAGCCAGTTAGACAACCATCGTTTACAAAATGTATCTCCCCAAAGTCCCCTCTCATGCGGAGGTAGAACTGGAGATGCAAACAACCACATTTTTGAAAAATACGTAGTGAAATCTTGTATTCCATGTAGCTGTCGAAGAAAATCAGATTCCATTTCGTATTCATAGGACTGCAAAACCTCAACATCACCATTTTTAAAACAGGTGAAGAAATAATCTATAAATCCATGGCGCAGCTCAGTCGATGAATAACATAATTGCAATAGAACCTGGAATGTATCAAAAAGGCAATCCCCAATAGTATTCGAGAATGCTTCCAATCTAAAAAGCACATTGCTATACACAACCACGTCAATGTTGTCATGTACAATGGACTATGCAGCTATTTTGTACGACTCAACATCTATTACCTCATTGATCTCTTCAACTGTCACTTTGAAGCTATCTGCTACATAGTTTCACTTTCTATGAAAATAGAGAAAAGAAGGAGAACAAAATAAAAGGTAGCAAAATAGAAAAAAAAAACAAAGCAAGGCACCAATTCCCCTATGTATCTTTGAACCTTCTTCTTCTCAACTTCAATCCCCCCTAGTACCCACAACAGATGAGAATAAAACAGAGAAATAAATAAAACAATAACTTTACTCAGTAGAAATAGAACAGGTAGACACAATGTTCCCACCCACAGAATGAAAACATACCCTGTGTACAGACCCCGCCGGATGGTTCCCTCTTCTGATGGCTCCCAACTACTTTTTGTAAAGGCCTCTGCATTGCAAGACACATTATTTCCAGGAATTGAAACTAAGAGCACAGACAAATATGGTGGGACTTCCACCATTGAAAAACAACAACAACAGGGAAACTTACCTCTCAACAAAGGACGACAAGAGCTCAGCCCCAAAAATTGCAAACCGTAACAACAAGTCCAACAGCTTGCAAAGTTGAATAAAAACAAACTAGTTAACAACCACGAAGAGCTTGAACTTTGCAAAGTTGAATCAAACAAGAACCAGAACCATGGAACGAAGCACCGAGAAATGATCGAACACTCAAGCACCGATGCCAACCATGAACGAAACTATATTGCAACCTATCTGTACAGTAATCATTTAACACTGCCAGATTTGTTAGTTAAATAGTTAAGACTGTCAGGATTGTCGAAGGGCATAGGCCTGTGCAAGCATTTAAGAAAATATGCAGTGTGGAAAGCTTGTTCTCTCGAAGCACACAACAATAAAGAAAAAATCAGACATAGTAATATGGTAGAGAATGTATTCTATCCAGAATAAAATGCTAAGGGAGACATTCAAACTAATGCTAGCATTAATCCACCATCAACCAATGCATAATAAAATATATAATTCAAAAAGACCATATACTACCAAATACTTTGGATAGGTTAAGATATTTAACATTGGGAATAGCGAAGGTTGAAATAAGACCTCCAATCCTTTGTCCAATCAGATCTTGATAAACATGATACTTTTTATTATATTAAAATTGATGTATTCACTTCCCGTTTTCCAACAATAGACAATATGGAAATATTTATTGTCAATGCACAATCTAATACCAGGTCAACGATTTATCGATCGCTATAGTCCCTCTACGCCTACAACAAGGACTAATAAACACTCCATATACTTAAAACTAACAAGAAAGTGCAACGAGATAATTTCGTAGAGAGTTCCCATGAAAATAATGGAGAATCTCTCACTATTTATACAAGAATTTGAATTAAAAAATATTGAATTAAATGCTTCATATACTTAAAACTAACAAGAAAGTGATAGGAGATAAATTCGTAAAGAGTTGGAATGAGAATAATGGAGACTCTCCCACTGTTTATACAAGAATTTCAAGTAAACAATATTTTTCTTATATTTATTCTCCAAACAATCCATTATGTTATAGTTATATTCATTTATTCTCCAAACAATCCCATTATGTTATTGTTATATCCCATTATGTTATATGTACTTTTTTTCGAAGGGAAAAAAAGTGTATTATATTTATTCTCCAAAGAGTGTATTATGTTATTTTCTTAATAAAAGATATTATTATGTTATTTTCTTAATAAAAGATATTGAGTTGAAAGAAAAAAAAAATTCTTTTATTATAAATACATCCTTGAATTTATGATTTCCTCGTCGAGTCCAAAATAAATAATTGTTTTTTTTTTTTTTTTGTCTAAGAATAATTTTAAGAATCAGAATTTATCTTAAAATATAGAATTTTTGGTAAATTTTATTAGTCTTTAACATCTAAATTGTAAAATGTGTGAAGATATTTTTCTCCTCATATTCAAATTTCTAAGGATTTTATATAGTTAATATAAAATTTTGTTGATTTTTAATGTACAATAATTTTGTTGTATAGAATTCTTGTGAATCATATCTAAAAATTGAAATTGAAATTCACAAATTTTTATTTGAGAAAGAGCATGGAATAACATGGTAAAAATTTAGCCTCTAATATTCCCCCTGTCATTTGGTCCATAAATGATATGTCTCAAAAATCGAAAAACAAATTCTACTAAGAAGAAACATTTTATGCTAAGGAAAAAAAATTGTTCTTCCTTAATATTTTATGGAAATGAAATTCATTTATTTTTAATTTGTTTAAATAAACATGACCAGGTTAATTCTAGAATATTATCTTTATTTGTAAAAATTAAGAAAGTATTTAAACAAAATAAAACACTAGATATTTGATAATCATAATTTTAAGATTTAATAATTTCATATCATATTAGTCAAACTTAAAAATAAATATCAAGTGTAGATAATGAATAGTTTACCACAGTTTCCACTTGAATTTCAATTACAACTTGAATTTGAATTAAAAATATTTATCTTGCGTTTATTCAAAACGTTATAATATAAAATTAAAAATATTTATCTTGTATTTATTCAAAATGTTATAATATAAATTTTGTTAAACAATTATCAAATTCAATATTATTTTTTATTTAATTAATTTAAAAAATATCATATATGAAAGATACTAGTATTATTAGAAAAAAAATATACATATATGTATACTATATATATGTTATATGTATAATTATTAGAAAACACCTAGAGTAAGGTAAACGATTATCTTTGGCATTCCATACCTATGCCCACGAAATTAATTAACATTTGATAAAACTGTATGATTTAGAAGAATATTCCACACAATCGTATTATATTCTATTAAATAAATTAATGAAACATTCCACACATATAAATATATTAATTTTAGGATTAATATATATACGCAATGTTATTCATACAATTCATTTGTTGAGATAATATTTTAACCACACACATAAATAAGATCTAGATCAAACACACTCCTAACCAAACATCTTAGGTAGATATTATAATAAATAATGCATTCTATGATGAGGAATATCAAATATTAAGAGCAAGACAAGTCGGAGTTAATATCTCCAACACTCTCCTTAAGAAGTACTTTTCTTGATCTATGATCTTTTTCATATCTATCTGGTAAAGTCTTCATCAACATCTCTATCCATTCTAAAATCTCATAGAGTAAGCTCCATCACAACCATCCATTTTGATTTACCAGTTGATCCATTGAGGATACGATTTATTTAGACCATCAATTTCATATTAGTAATGACTAGAATATTATCCATTCTATAACATCCTGCTCTTGCGTGCACTGAGTGAACTTATTCTTGAGGACACTTGCTTGCAAATGATCAGAGTTATTATACTATTGGTCGTTTTGATTACAATTATGAGATACGATGGATTTGATGATATGCTATTTTGTTGTATTTACATAGACAAGTGCTATTGAATGGGTTTTCCGGAGTGTGCAGGACTCTGGACATTGAGGATCTAGAGGCATCGATGAAACCCCTTAGACTTTGGATCAATTCAGCGAGTGGACAATTGGGGTTTGAATGTTGTTGATCTGACACATGTACATATGATTAGATGTTATGATGATTGATTATTATTGCTGACATGATTCGTTGATAGATGCAGACTGACGATAGCTTTCTGACCAGACTCACATGTGTATTAGAGGGGTCACTCAAGACAATCAGAGACTTTGAGGGATATGTGTGGCAAAATCCTTATCACAACCTACTAGCACTTTCGCCATGGCTTGAACTGTAGGTTAACAATTACATAGTTCGAGAAGACCCACGATGCCATGAGGGAAAACTGTGACAGTCTCTCATGATGATTCTAAGGGCCACGAAATAAGGAAGGGGAATTTTTCCTTAGAGGCCCTTAGTTTCCTATAAGATCACCTTGCGGAGTATTGACTCCAGGGGTTTGACGTCTACCAAGTTAAGTCAAGGGGCGAGTGGCACCCTTGGAGAATGTAGTACGTCTTGAAGGTCATGTCGCACAAATAAAATGGAAATAGGCGAGTGGCACCCTAGGAGGACGTGGTGCGTCTTGAAGGGAACGTCGTGCGATTAAAAGAAATGAGGTGAGTGGGACCATTGGATCATGTCGTGCATCTTGAAGGGAACATCATGATTTTAACTGGTAAGGGATTAAACCTAGTCGACCTTAAAATGAATGATGTGATAAGTAAAGTCTAATAACTAATTTTCCCTTAAGAACTGTCACCAAGACCAGTGAATTGAAAACCTAAGTCTACGTTCAACCTATGAAAAAAAAAAAAAACTAATTAGACATATAGTTGGATTAAAATGGAAATTTTAATTCACTAAGGTTCTTTTATAAAATTTCAATTCACTAAGTTTCCTTTACAAAATTCCAATTCACTAATGTCCTTTTTTAAAAATCTCATTTCACTAATGATTATTTTTTTAAACTAATTAGAAAATTCAAGCATTAATAATTAAAGAGGAAATTCTAATGAAGGTTTAATTAATAAAAGGGGTATTTTGGTTGTCTTTGTCTAAACTTGCTAATTGTGAATTTAGTTATATAAAGGGGGAAACTTTAAGGAAAAGAGAAACTTAAAAGAAAAAGAAAACTTAAATAAAAAGGGAAACTTAATGAAAAGGGGAAACTTAAAGAAAAAACTAAATGTCTAACTTAGTAATGTATCTAGCCTTTGGGACTTTCTATCTATGAACTCAACTAGGAATTAAGTACAGGTGTAAGTCATTTAAGAATTGTAAGGGAATATTAGGACACCGAGGAGCGTTTTTAGGAATGATCTTGGTGGGTGAGGGAAATAGGAGTAATTAATTAATTAATTAAATTGATTTTCTGGTGCAACTAGGGGATCCGACAACATGTGTATGAGCGAGGTTTTTCGAAATTAATTAAATGAAAAAGGAATTTAATGAGAATTTGGGAAACTAATTATTTGAAAACTCTATAAAAAGGATGGAGGAGGAGGAGTATTGATCTCATATTTTTGTGTAACATTACGCTGCTGAAATGTTTTCTTGACTGAACTTTCTCTTGTGGGAGTTGGGATACCCAACTTGGGTAATGAGTGCTAGCTCGAACTTGTGAGGTGAGATGGGTGCATGGCTCCTTTGGGGCTCAAGGGGCTCATGGGGAATAAGAGTACCCTTAGCGTTGGTGGGAAGGTATCGTTGAGGTCATATCGGTTGGTAAGTGGGAGCTGGATAGAGTGCACACGGCATAATGACTTGGAGCTTTCGCATTTAGCTATCCTATGTATGTGTATATTTTTATTGAATGGTAGTTTAAATATTGTTCCTGCACCTTAAGTAATGTACTTCTACTCTATTAAATATTATGTTTTCTTCAGCGTAACATTATCCAGAGATTTCATTTTTATCTTCAACAATTTTTCTTGATGAGCCCATTGTTTTATGATAAAAGAACTTAAAGTCATCCCAGCCTTACGCTCATTTTATTTTGAATTCATTTCCCATGGATAACCCAACCTTTGATTGCGATGACTTCTCTGTGATTTTTTTTTATTGATTAATACAATGAAAATTTAAGTTTTTATCTTCGGTCTCTTATCGCTTAAGTTGTTAGTCCGTACTTGAGCAGTCATTCCAGCAGTCGAATTGGCGTTCATCACTACTTTGTTTAAAGACTTATATATTCAAATGCCCTTCTTTCATGTGCATGGATAATAAGTGAGGGATAAATTTCGCCTACTGATCTAACCCTTACTTATCTCTACATTTTTCTCTTATGATTAATCCCTGATCTTTGCGCCTTATTGTGAAAGATTATATTTTTGTTTTTGATTGATTCATTGTCGAATGATTGGTCTTTGCACCTTCTTGTGATTGACAATATCTATGTTTTTATTTGATTAATCTCTCATCAATTAGTCTCTGTGTTTTGTTTGATTCATATCTGATCGATTCATCTTTGAGATTTCTTGGCATATTATCTTTGTGATTTCTTGGCATATTACCGAGTGCTTGATCGGTATAATCTCTATGATTTTAATGATAAATCATAGTGCTTGATTGGTAAAATATTTGTGTTATATTACTTACCACTACAAATTGATTTCATTTGAATAACATTTAATTGAATGCCAGTGAATAGCGCTTTATTTACCACTATGAAGCGATTTCATTTGAATATCATATTATTCGAATGGCAATAAAAGGAGATTTATTTAACTCTGCGATTTCATATATTTAAATGATAACAACATCATTTATATGACTCTGCGATTTCATATATTTGAATGACAACAACATCATTTATTTAACTCTCTAATTCATATATTTAAATGATAACATTATCATTTATTTACTCTGCGATTTCATATATTTAAATGAGAGCATTATCATTTATTTACTCTGCGATTTACATATATATTGAATGCAATTTAATATATTGATTGCAATATTAATGTATAGTGACTACGATTCACTATATAGTAACAACGATTTTAACATATATTGACTATGAATTTACATATATTGATTGTGATTTTACATACTAATGATAGCGTGGTTAATAGGTGAAAGACTACAATACCATTATTAGATGTCATTATTTGTTAGACAATGGTCTCATTAATCGATAGCAATATATGTGTTAAACAACAATTTATCATTAGACAACATTCTTAATAGATAGTAACTTTTTAATAGATAACATTACGTTTTGTTTACATAACCATTCATCCAATATATATATAGGCAACGATTTGATATTCCTTGTTAAAATATAGTGAATATATACAGAGTGTGTTTATCATCAGTATGACTGCATTTTTAGAATTGTTTCTATGAATGACAACATGTTTATGATTTGTTTATATGACAACTTTTTTATAATTGTGTTTGTTATTATTTTATATGACAACGTGTTTATGATTTGTTTATATGACAACATTTTTATAATTGTGTTTATTATTATTTTATATGACAGCGTGTTTATTATTTGTTTATATGACATTGTGTTTATATGATAGTGTTTTTATCATTTGTTGATTATTTACACAACAATATTTATGGATCGTATGGATCATATAGTTACACATCATTATCATATTTAACTCTGCTCTACGATATCATATATTATACAGAGTGATAATAATGTTATACAGCGGTATTATGGTTGATACTAAAAGGGAATTAAGGAATTTATAGATTACAAGGTACCAAGATGAATTAAATGGAGTAAAAATATACATGACTATTATAGATTTCATTTAATGTGGTTTAATATTGATAAGGCATTTTAGGGTCATGCATTTCCCAATTTTCTCATTATCTTATGCATAAGAGGCTGGATATGTCCATTATCGTAATCTAAGGTAGATATGTTTGGGAAGGGTAATGATAAGGGTGGAAGATTTAACTTAGGCTTTTACAAGGAATTATATGTTAAGGAATGGCAATTGTAGTGAGACTTTTGCTAATAAAATCTTATTGTAAATTGGATTCTTGAGGGAATATTCATTGATGGCTAATAGCTCACTTTAATTAGTGTATGATTGCAATATAATTTGTTGCGCCAAGAATTTGGCGTGATGTATGATTTTTATAGTAGTTGGTTTTCCCTTGTGTCTTGTAGACTTATTGATTGGGTGCTTGGGTTTAGTCTTCATGTATTTTGACAGTTAATTCGGTTTCCTAGTGTGTTGGATTTTCCTTGGGTAATTGGTCTAGATATGTTATGTCGCACCTTGGTTATTGTTTCGCCTATCGCCTTGTGATGACATGATTCTTGATGAGGGGATCATTGCCCGCCCTGATGGATAAATGAAAATGATAACTTGGCCGAAGTCTTGTGCTTCTCGATGTGGGTGTATTTTTCATGGTAATTGATGTCGGCACTTGGTTCTATAACGCCTCAATGTGTTTGTTTTTTCGTGCCATAGAGGTTACTAGTTACAGGTCGTCAAAGTCATTGTGTCGGGTTGTTGTTGTTGTCCTTTAACTTGTACGCATTGTCTTGCTTGTGTTGATGGGTAGTCGCTTTTATCAATCTTTTGATTATCTCATGTTTTGTTCAATTGCTTTATGTTCTAGTATGTTGGGTCATTGTTGTTAGTCATTTGAATGTGTAAGTTGTGTTCATCATCAAGTTGTGTTGATTAATTGTTGTCATCAATTTCCTTCCATCTTAAAACATAAAAGCAAAAAACAAAAAAAATCACTTTCTTTGCATCACATGTAATCGTATTAATGGGGACATTACATATGGTATCAAATCGGGTTCAACCCTATGAATATGGATCGTCATTCCTTCCACTGCAGTAAACCCTTGAGTAATAACCTAGCACTAATTAAAACCTTAACCTTCCCATGCGATATGCACCTGTGCTAGAGGGGTCCAACCCCCAAGGAGAAGAACAAGTCCCTGAGAAGGAGTCGATTGTTGTAAGGGATATCTATGGTTAGACAAGGAGCTTCAAGGGAAACTTTGGGGGCCTTGAAAAAACCATCTGTACTGAGATAAGGCCACTGCGTCTGTACTCCTGAGGGTCCACAGTGCACCCCAACAATTACTGGTAGCATTCACCATGAACTTGAGAAGGTCAAATTTCTCGATTTCTTTGGTGCCCGGGATGATGCAACCGTCGAGGCATGGTTAGAGAATAGGGAAATGTGACTTTCACTTCATGACTACACCTCCAAAATGAAGGTCTGCATGGCAGTATTTAAACTCAAGGGAAGCGCTCTTCTATGGTGGAAGATGATCCTGCCACAATTGAACATGGTTGTTGAAGGTGTGTCATTGGAACTATTTGAGGAACGGTTCCAGGTGAGGTATCTATCGGAGGAATTCATTGAGCATTAGCTCAACGAGTTCAATGCCTTGTGATAGGGCGACTCTACGGTGATGAGTATGAGGCCCATTTCATTGAGCTATTTCGATATGCTCCGCACCTAAATACCAAGAAACTTAAGGATAACAAGTTATTATTTGGCCTTAATGTCAACATTCGTGCAAAGGTTAGGATTTTGATACCTCAAACCTTGCATGATGTCATCCGAAAGGCCCTGATATAAAAGGAGGAGCTTACCAGCAGGTTTCAGAGAAGGACTCCAGCGAGACTAGCAGGGCAGGTGTCATCTGGTGCGCAACAACATCAGACACCAGCTAGACATTCACCAGTATATCGTGGCTTCCAGTTAGGATCCACTTTCACTACACCTCGATGACCAATTCCTCAAAAGTGAACTCCTTATCGAGGACCAAAACACTAGTAGAAGCATCGACCACAACAACAAAAATTTAGGCCTGTTTCGTTGAACAAACCAGGGTTCCATGCTGGTGGGCCGTCAGCTCCTACTTCAAGTACCAGAAGTACTGGACCGAAGAAATGGTGTTGGACATGTGGGGAGCCACATTACCAAAGCGACTGCTCATTAGAGAGGACTAGAGAATCTCAATCAACCAGACCCACTACCATGAGAGGTTCAGGAAAGGCCCATTGTATTTATGAAGCAGTGAACAACCACCAGGAAGAGCACCAGTTGACTATGCTTGATACGTCAGGTACTGAATATGACCATACCCTTAGTATTTTGATAGATCCAAGTGCTACATAGAGTTTCATTTCTAGGGCAATGCTAAAGAGAATTATGGTAAAGGCAGTCAAATGGGATGAGTTTAGCTTTGTAGAAATGGCTTCATGAGCCAAGCATAAGGTTGGTGGGAAGGTTATGGGTTGTAGCCTTAACCTCAAAGACTTTTTCACTAGCGCCAACTTGTATGTCATGATCTCAGGATCTTATGACATCATGATCGGTATGGACTGGTTGGAATCGCATGAGGCAATGCTCAACTTTAAGACAAAACAATTGAGCTTGGTCGATGATGAGAGACAGAGACGCCTGATTGTAGGTCAGAACCAAGGAGTCTCCCTGAGGTTTATCTCTTCCTTGCAGCTATGGAAGAACATGCACAAGGGATGTAAGATTTATGTGATCCTTGCGTTCAACGCGAATGGAGTAGCGGACAGTCTAGAACAGGTTCCAATTGCGAGAGAGTTTGCGAGCGTCTTCCCTTAGGAGTTAACTAGGATGTTGCCAAAGAGGGAATTGGAATTTACCATATACCTAAAACCGGGGACTGAATCGATAGAAAGAACGCCTTATCGGATGTCGACCCATTAGTTACAGGATTTGAAAGTGAAAATGAAGGAATTTTTGGACCTAGGACTGATAGGTATGAGTGTGTCACCCTGGGGTGCGCTTGTTGTGTTCATATGAAATAAGGATGGGTCATGGAGACTTTGCATTGACTAAATTTAATTGAACAAGGAAACGATTAAGAATCAATATATGTTGCCAAGGATTGATGATTTGTTTGATCAAATGAAAGGCACGATGATGTTTTCAAAGATCGAATTGAGATCAGGGTATCACCAGTTACAGATCAAAGAGGAGGACATCCCTAAGATCGCCTTTAATACTAGGTTGGGACATTACGAGTTTATTTTTCTACCGTTTGGACTGACGAACACCCCACATGTATTTATGAGTTTGATGAACGGGGTGTTCCACGAATACTTGGAAAAGTTTGTCCAAGTATTCATTTAGGATATTTTGATTTACTCTCGATTGATGGAGGAGCATGACATGAACTTCTGCCTTGTACTAAAGTGTATACGAGAGATCAAATTGTATGGGAAATTTTCTAAATGCTCGTTTTATCAATCGAAGATTAATTACTTAGGACATGTCATCCCCAACGAAGGTATCGTCATGGATCCAACAAAGGTCGAGGATATTATGAATGGCCCGTGAAGACGAATTTCCCTGAAGTGTGTAGCTTCATGGGTTTAGCAGGATACTATCGAGGGTTCGTCGAGGGTTTTTTGAAGATAACAATTCTGATTATGGAATTGCAAATGAAGAACAAGAAGTTTTTTTCGACCAAGAAATACGCAGAATAATTTCGGAGGCTCAAGGATTTGTTGACAACAACACCAATACTAAAAGTCCCTGACATGGATGAAGACTTCTTGGTATGCACTAATGCATCCAGGGAAGGCTCAAGCAGAGTCTTGATGCAAGACAATCGAGTGATCGCTTACATCTCGAGGAATTTGAGAAGGCATGAGGAGAACTATGCGACGCATGATTTGGAGTTGTTGTTCATTGTTTATGCCTTGATATTTTGGAGACACTACCTTATTGGTCAAAATTTCTTAGCGAGTATGAATCTAAGATTACTTACATAAAAGGAATAGTGAACAGAGTGACAGATGCATTGAGTTGTAGACCACACATATTTTCGGTGATGCCTCTTTAGACAAATCTACATGAAAATAATCTAACTTTATAGTGCGACGATAAATGGTACAAAGAGGTCAAGGATTTTATTAGATAAAACACAATGATGGTACCAAAATTTGAAGGATTTACTATGGACAATGACGGATGATTGAGATTTAAAAGTTGAATTTACATATTGCCAAATGACGAGTTGAGGAGTTTGATCCTAAAAGAGGCTCATAAGGTAGTGTACATGGCTCACCCGGGAGTCAGGAAGATGAGGGCAGACCTTAAACTGTTATTCTTTTGGAAAGGAAGGAAGGCACACATAGTCAACTGCATGGCCACATGTCTAGAATGTCAGTAGGTGAAGGCTGGACATAGACATCCGACATGATTACTACAACCACACGCAATTCCAAAATCAAAATGGGAGGTCATTTCAATGGATTTCATTGCTGGATTGCCACTGACAGTAATGAGACACGACTCGATTTTTGTGGTAGTCAACACTCTGACGAAGAGTGATCATTTTATTCTTGTGTGTACGACGTATCAGGTACCTGAGATAGCTAGAGTTTTCAGCAGCAATATTGTGAGGCTGCATGGCATTCCTAAGAGGATTATATTCGATCGAGGATCGGTGTTTAATGAACGTTTTTGGACTAGTTTCCAAGAGGCCTTGGGAACCCAACCTAACTTTAGTACTGCGTATCACCCGGATAGAGACGGGCGAACCAAACGAACAAACCAAATCTTGGAGGACATGTTGTGCATGTACGTGATGGACTAACATAATCATTGGGAAGAATTCTTGCCACCGATAGAATTCATATATAACAAGAGTTATCAAAGCACCATTAAGATGGCACCTTTCAAGTTTCTTTACAGATGACCATATCAGACACTTTTGAGTTGGGATCAGCTTCAGAATAGGATCCTGGTGGGACCATAAGCGATCTGAGAAATGGAAGATAAAATGAAAACAATAACATAAAGTATCAAGGAAGTGAAGGATCAACAGAAGATTTATGTCAATGCGCATCGTGTCGACTATATTTATGAAGTTGGCAATCAATTATTTGTGTAGGTGAAACCGCATAAGAGTTCGATCAATTCTGGAAAGGGTGCTAAACTCTCTCCTAGTTTCATGGGATCTTTCATTATTCTGGAAAGGAAGGCACTTGTGGCCTCTTGACTATCCTTTCCTTATTCTTTCAGGCATATGCATGATGTTTTTCATGTATCTGTTTTGAGACATGATATTAGTGACCCTACACATGTTATTCACATGAGTTCCTTGTAGTTATATGACGAAGGTGCCCTCATGCCTGAGCTAATATGCATCGTGGACCATCGCAATCGACAGCTACGGCGTCAAACCATAGATCAGGTCAAGGTATAGTGGGACAACTATAGTACACACTCGACAACATGGGAGGATGCATATGATATGTGTCAACAGTTTCCATTTTTGTCTGATAGATCGACTTATTATAGTATGATACTCTTTATTTCAACACTTATATACTGTGAAACTTCAAGAAAAATTTTATACCAAGAGGGGGTGTATGTAACATGACTCTCTTGTGTGGACTGAGTGAACTTATTCTTGAGGACACTTGCTTGCGAGTGATGTGGGTTATTATACTATTGGTCGTTTTGATTATGATTATGAGATATGATGGATTTCATGATATGTTATTTCGTTGTATTTACATAGACAGGTGCTATTGACTGGGTTCTCCTAAGTGTGAAGGTCTCTAGACATTGAGGATGTAGAGGCACTGATGAAACCCCTTGGACTCCGAATCGATTCAGGGAGTGGACAATTGGGGTTTGAATGTTGTTGATGTGACATATGTACATATGATTAGATGTTATGATGATTTATTATTATTGTTGACATGAATCGTTAATGGATGCAGGCTAACGATAGCTTGTTGACCAGACTCACATGTGGAGTAGAGGGTTCATGCAAGACACCCAAAGACTTTGAGGGAGAGGTGGGGTGGCAGCCCTGCCACAGCCTACTAACACTCCTACCATCACTTGAATTATAGGTTAACGATTACCTATTTTTAGAACACAAACAATGCAGTGAGGGCAGACTGTGAAAGTTGACCAAGATGATTCTAACAGGCAGGCAATAAGTCTAGGGCCTTATTCCTTAGAGGCCTTTAGTCTCCCACAAGATCACCCGATGGAGTACTGACTCCAAGGGTTTGACGTCTACCAATTTCTGTCAAGAGGCAAGTGGCACCCTTGGAGCACATAGTGCATCTTGAAGGGAATGTCGCGCAAATAAAAAATAAAGAGGCAAGTGGAACCCTTGGAGACCATGGTGCATCTTGAAAGGCATGCCGCATAATTAAAAGGAATGAGGCGAGTGTTAACTTTGGAGCATGTCGTGCGTCCTGAAGGACACGTCGCAATTTTAACTGGTAAGTGATTAAACCTAGTCGGCCTTAAAATGAATGATGTGATAAGTAAAGTCTAATAACTAATTCTTCCTTAAGAACTATCTCCAAGCCTAGTGAATTGAAAACCTGGGTCTCAGTAGAACCTTAGAACAAAAAAAATAATAATTAGACATATAACCGGATTAAAATGAAAATTTTAATTCAATAAGGTTATTTTATAAAATTTCATTTCACTAAGGTTCCTTTAAAAAATTTCAATTCACTAACGTCCTTTTTATAAAATCTCATTTCACTAAAGGGCTTTTTTTTTAACTAATTAGAAAATTGAAGCATTAGTAATTAAAGAGGAAATTTTAATAAAGGCTTATTTAATAAAATGGGTATTTGGTTGTCTTTGTCTAAACCTGCTAATTCTGAATTTACTTATAAAAAGGGGGAAACTTTAAGGAAAATAGAAACTTAAAATAAAAAGGAAACTTAAAGAAAAAGGGAATCTTAAAGAAAAGGGGAAATTTAAAGAAAAAATTGAATGTCTAACTTACTAAGGAATCTAGCCTTTGGGACTTTCTATCTATGAACTCAACTAAGAATTAAGTAAGGCATAATTCTTTTAAGAATTGTAAGGGAATATTGCGACAGCGAGGAGTGTTTTAGGAATGCTCTTGGTGGGTGAGGGAAAGAGGAGTAATTAATTAATAAAATTGATTTTCTGGTGCAACTAGGGGATCGGGTGACATGTGTACGGATGAGGTTTTTCGAAATTAATTAAAAAAAAAAAAGGAATTTAATGAGAATTTGGGAAACTAATTACCTAAAAACTTTATAAAAATTATGGAGGAGGAGGAGTATAGATCTCATATTTTCTCGTAATGTTACACTGCTGAAATTTTATCTTGACTAAACTTTCTCATGTGGGAGTTGCGATACCCGGCTTGGGTAACGAGTGGTAGCTCGACCTTGCGAGGCGAGCTGGGTGATAGCATTCTCCGACATTGTGTGCATGGCCCCTTTGCAGCTCGGTAGTATCATGGGGAAGAAGAGTACCCCTAGCTTTGGATGGGAGGTATCGTTTAGGCAACATCGATCGGCAAGAGGGAGCTGCACGATGTGCGCATGAGACAATGACTCAAAGCTTTCACATTTGGCTACAGTATGCATGTGCATATTTTTATTGAATGGTAGTTTAAATATTGTTCCTATGAATTCAGTAATGTACTTCTATAGTGTTAAGGATTATGTTTTATTCAGTGTAACACTATCCAGAGATTTCATTTTTTTCTTCAACAATTTTCCTTGATGAACTTAGTGTTTTATGATCAAATAACTTAAAGTCATCCCAACCTTATGCTAATTGTATTTTGAATTGGTTTCCCATGGAGAACCTAACCTATGATTTCAATGACTTTTCTCCGTTGGTTTTAATTGGTTAATACGAAGAAAAATTGAGTTTTTATCTTCGGTCCCTTATCCCTTAAGTTATTAGTCCATGCCTAAGTAGTCGTCCAAGAGCCAAGTCGAAGGTCTTCACTGCGGTGTTTAAAGATGTATAGATTTAAATTCCCCTCTTTCCTATGCATGGATAGTAAGTGTAGGATAATTTTTTCCCAGTAATTTAACTTTTACCGATCTCTACGTTTTTCTCTTATGATTAACTTCTGATCTTTGCGCCTTCTTGTGAAAGAGTGTCCTTGCGTTTTTTATTGATTCATTGCCGAATGATTGTTCCTTTTGCCTTCTTGTAATTGAGTATCTATGTGTTTTTGTTTGATTCATCTCTGATCGATTAGTCTCTGCACTTTGTTTGATTTATCTCTGATCGATTCATCTCTACGATTTCTTGGAATATTATCTCTGTGATTTCTTGTCATATTACCTAGCACTTGATTGGTATAATCTCTGCGATTTTAATGATAAATCCCAACGCTTGATTGGTAAAATCTGTGCGTTATATTACTTACCACAGCGATATGATTTCATTTTAATAGCATTTAATAGAATGGAAATTTATAGCGATCGAATCGATTTCATTTGAATAGCATATGATTCGAATGAAATTGAAAAGTGAATTATTTAACTCTGTGATTTCATATATTTAAATGACAACAATATCATTTATCTCACTATGAGATTTCATATATTTGAATTACAACAACACCATTTATTTAACTCTGTGATTCGTATATTTAAATGACAACATTATCATTTATATACTCTGTGATTTCATATATTTAAATGAGAGCATTATCATTTATTTACTTTGTGATTTACATATATATTGATTGCGATTTTAATGTATAGTGACTGCAATTTAATATATAGTAACAACGATTTTAACATATATTGACTGTCAATTTACATATATTGACTACAATTTTACATACTAATGGCAACGTGGTTAATAGGTGAAATATTGCAATACCTTTAATAGATGTCATTATTTGTTAGACAACAGTGTCATTAATGGAAAGCAATATATGTGTGAAACAACAATTTATCACTAGACAAAATTCTTAATAGACAATAACTATTTATTAGACAACATTACATTTTTTTACAGAGCCATTCATCCAATATATATATAGACAACTATTTGATATTCCTTGTTAAAATACATCGAATCTATACACAACATGTTTACCATCAGTATGACTGCGTTTTTAGCATTGTTACTGTGAATGAAAGAGTGTTTATGATTTGTTTATATGACAACATTTTTATAATTGTGTTTGTTATTATTTTATATGAAAACGTGTTCATGATTTGTTTATATGACAACGTTTTTATAATTTTGTTTATTATTATCTTATATGACAACGTGTTTATTATTCGTTTATATGACATTGTGTTTATATGACATCCTTTTTTATCATTTGTTGATTATTTACACAATCATATTTATGGATCATATAGATCATATAGTTACTCAGCGTTATCATATTTAACTCTGCTCTGTGATATCATATATTTTATAGACAATGATAATAATGTTAGATAGCGGTATCATTGTTGATACTAAAAGGGAATTAAGGATTTTATAGATTACAAGGTACTGGGATGAATCAAATGGAGTATAGATATGCATGACTGTTAAATATTTCATTTAATGTGGTTTAATATTGATAAGGCATTTTAGGGTCAGGCATTTCCTAAGTTTATCACTATCTTATGCATAAGAGGGTGGATATATCCATTATGGTAATCTAAGGCATGTATGTTTGGGAAGGGTAATGATAGGGGTGGAATATTTAACTTAGGCCTTTACAAGGAATTATATGTTAGTGAATGGCAATTGTAGTGAGACTTTTGTTAATAAAATCTTATTGTAGGATGGATTCTCGAGGGAATATTCATTGATGGCTAATAGCGTCCTTTAATTAATGTATGATTGCAATACAAGTTGTTCTGTCAGGAATTTGATGTGATGTATGATTGTTATAGTAGTCAGTTTTCCCTTGTGTCTTGTAGACTTGTCGATTGGGTTCTTTGGCTTATTATTCATGTATTTTGACAGTTAATTCAGTCTCCTAGCTCGTTGGATTTTTCCTTGGGTTATTGGTCTAGATATATTATCTCGCGCCTTGGTTACGGTCTCGCCTATCGCCTTGTGGCGACATGATTCCTGATGAGGGGATCATTGCGCACCCTGACAGATATATGTGAATGATAACCTCCTCGAAGTCTTGTGGTTCTCGATGTGGGCATATTGTTCATGGTAATTTATGTTGGTACTTGGTTCTGTAATGCATCAATGCGATTGGTTTTGTGTGCCATAGAGGTTACTAGTTACGGGTCGTCGAAGTCATTGTGTCAGGTTGTTGATGTTGTCCTTTAGCTTCTAGGTGTTGTATCGCTTGTGTCAGTGGGTAGCCTATTTTATCTGTCGTTTGATTATCCCATGTTTCATCCAGTTTCTTTATGTGCTAGTATGTTGGGTCATTCTTGTCATTTTCCTGAATGCGTAAGTTGTGTTCATCATCATGTTCTGTTGATTAATTGTTGTCATCGATTTCCTTCCTGCTTAAAACATAAAAATAAAAATAAAAAAATTTGCACTTTCTTTGCGTCGCATGTAGTCGTAATGTTGGGGACGTTACACATTCTATTAACATACTTCCATCTTTCGACATATATGGCCTACCATTATATTCACCAGTTATGTAGGAAACTAGTTTACATACTGAATGTAACCATAAGACAATCTTACAACATGACCTATTTCATTTATATTCATCATCATTTATTTTAGAAAAGCTCACAAGTACACAAAGATCACAAATTACATAGACATAACCTATTGGAAGTGTTCTTGTGGCACCATGATCCTGAAGAAACACAAAATTTTAAGTTATGTTACCTTGCAATAAGTTCAAATAAATAAATTATCTTCCATTGAAGAAACTGGTATAACTTCCCCATCAAGTAGCGACAATAGAAATTGGCCACATTGCATTTACCTCTCCATCAAAATCACAACAATTTTCCCAGCTTCTCTTCCCCCCGAGATTCTACACTTGTAGCAGTCATTTGTCCTATGCCCAGTACTCATCAGTGGGAAGATATTTGACATTCCCTCCTTTGAGCCAAACCTTGACTAATTCTGGATAGATGCTGACATTAGTTCCATCTGTGGAAGTGTATTTGCAAGATCGCACAAATATTCATGCAAGAAACAAATTACTCCAATAACATGGTTTACTATCCAAACAGACCTGTCTCAAGAAATAAGATCGTTGTCGAGAGTAAGAAGTCGTTGATTGAACATAATCGTCTAGTGATGAGAATTATTCATCCACCAAGAAGGTAAGCATCTGCCAACATATTTTGGTAGCTTCTAGGATAATTTGCCTTTGACTCTAAAGTACCTTGTCTAATTCTTTCTTACTTACAAAGAAACAATTTTCATAGAAAGGATCTACACACACAACCTCAGTGCAATCACTCACATAGTATTGTTCTAATTCTACTCTCCTACAACAGTAACATATTACATCTTCTTAAGAGCGTTGAAAATGGAGGCGAACCCTAGCTGCGCGCACAGGAAGCCTCGGCCCTCTCGGCGGCCAGGATTAGCTTGACCGGCACCCCGCTTTCCTGCTCCAGATCTATGTTTGGATGCCCTCACTGCCAGCACACAGATCTGGCTCAAGGGCAGTGTTTGAAGGACTGAAGGTCGCGACCCTCTTTTTGA
This sequence comes from Picea engelmannii, assembly GCA_009831015.1. Taxonomy (NCBI): domain Eukaryota; kingdom Viridiplantae; phylum Streptophyta; class Pinopsida; order Pinales; family Pinaceae; genus Picea; species Picea engelmannii. Next base: position 158,874 of record ML779597.1, read on the forward strand.
CGCCTGTGCATACAAATCCGCGAATCAGTTCCTCCTGCGTGGTCTGAGTAACAACGAACCAGTGTTTCAGCGAGTGGACTCGGTGTTTCAGCGCGTGGACTTGGCCTATTACAACAGCCGATCAGGGGGATACGCGTTTTGCATGCAGGTTGTCTTCTTGCTGTGGGAGGTCGGCTACGATGGCCCCAGATCCGATTTCCAAGAGGGGTAAAGACCCTTTGGAAGCATTCAAAGAATTAGTCCGCTCGGTAGGACCCAAATCCAAGCCTTCTCTCTCGTCTAAGTTTGTTAATAAGATGGAGGAGATCCCTTCTCTAGAACTATCTCCAGAGCAACCTTGCTCTCTTGCCCTCCTTCTGGCAGAAAAGTCCCTCATCGGAAAGTTTACGGGGTTATGGCCTAGCCCCAAAACGGTGGAGGCATGGATGGATGATCGTTGGAAATCGTTGATAAAGGGAACAACTTCTCTGATCGCAGTAGGCAGGGTTTTTTTTGTCTTCAGTTTCTTGACCAAAGAGGACCGTGACCTAGTTTTCAGATCTGGACCATATTTCATGGGGTCGAGAGGACTGTTCTTAGCCCCCTGGACTATTGACTTCAACCCTGAAATCGAGATCACCGCAGCTCCTGTTTGGGTTAGGATGCCTCACCTCCCATTGCACCTCTGGGGGACAAGTTCTCTGGAGGACATTGGAACTAAGCTTGGACGTTTCCTGGACAGCGCGGAGCCGAAAGGGGACCAGTATACCTGCGCTCGCATTTGTGTTGAGGTTAACCTCAAGAAAGGTCTTCCAGAAGCCATTAAGCTCTCCCTGGGGAAATGGTGCCATATCCAAGAGCTGGACTATGAGCAGATTCCATTTAAGTGCCTCCGGTGCCATGCTTACGGTCACTTCGCAAGGAACTGCCCCAAAGCCTCTGAGGAACCGGGACCAGTCAAAGCAGATGAGTTTCAGCCAGTTTCTAACCGACGAAGGCAGTCAAAGCGAAAGGATCCACAAGCCCAGGCCCCGAAGGCCACTTATTCAGCAGAGGCAACTCTAGAAAATAAAAATAGTTTTGATGCGCTGAAGGAAGATGAAGCCCCAGATCCAGAAGCAACAACAGTCAAGGAAGATCCTCCAGCAGACGAAAGCCTTCCGGAATCCACCCCCCCAGATTCAGTAGCAGCGAGAGAAGTTCGGGCTTCAGAACCCTCTGCCCATGCAGCCCTGGTTGTTACAGTCCCCTCTAGCGGCTCTGGGGGAACTTCTGAATCTGAAGACATTTCAGCCCCGTCCCCACCCCTAACCCGAGGACGAAGGACCAACAAAGAGCGCAGAGAAAAGGAGGCTGCGTCCAACATTTCTTTAGGTTCTCAGAAAAAGCTGGACCCCTACATTAAGGGGAAAACTTCAGCCCCCTTGGTATAATGCTTTGCTTCTGTATTTTTCTATGCTCACAGTTTGTGAGAATTTACTCATGTACGCAATATTTGTCATATCATCGAATTAGCTCAAGGAGCAGAGGGGATTGGTCTCCCAAGACATTCACAAGAAGGTTGGCAGCACTGTTAGAGGTCACCAATCTTCTTCAAATTTGTAACTCTTTGATTCTGGCTGGCCAGAATGCCGATTAATACAACATAACCATTTTCGTCAAAAAAAAAACATATTACATCTTCTTCATATTCATGGGCTCTCCCATGAGGGAGTTAATCCCATTCATGCTCTGATACAAATTTAGAAAAATATTGCACACAAAACTGTATCGTATTGTATTAATTAAATTAATGAAACATTATTTACACATATAAATACATCAATCTTAGGCTTAATATAGATAGGACATCTTAGCCATATAATCTATTTGTTAAGATAATATATCAACCACACACATAAATAGGATCTAGATCTAACAAACACCTAACCAAACATCTCACTTAAATATTACAATAACTAATACATTATATGACTAAGAATATAAAATATTAAGCACGAGACAAATAAGTGTTAATATCTCCAGCAATATATAACTAAACATTAACCAAACATATCTTATGAGATATCCATGCATCTAAATTGTATTAACTATCATAATTAAAATTATTGTCTTATAACTATAAAATTTATTAACTATACTAATTAAAATTATTGTCTTATTTTCTTATAGCTATGAAATTACCTAGAAATTAGAGTAATGAATATTTGTAGAACAATTTTGAAAAATGTATACAGAATTAATTCAATTGGAAGGACAAGTTGTAGATTTCTTGTATTTAGAAAAATTATTTAATTATAATTTAGGCCAAATTTGTTCTATTAATATTAATATAAGTATAAATAACTTAAATATTCTTTCTTGTGAAAAATAAATAAATTTGACTATCACCTTCTTTTTTTTATAAACGCTAGACAGTAAATTGAAGCTACGAAGCTAATTGATTTTGAATAGAAATTTAAAGTGTTTTATGGTTAAAGAAATGCATTTAATGGAAAACAAATTCATGTCATTAAGAAAATAAATATATTTTTATAAATAATTCTAATTATAAATGTTTAAAAAAAAATTATGATTAAAGTTAATTTTTTTAAATATATAAAGAATCTGAAATCTGTAAAATCATAATTAAAAATTTAAATATGATTTATAAAAAAATTCTATATTGTATATATTTTTTAAAATTTTTAATTAGAAAAAAAAAACATATTTTATAATTTTTATAATAAAATATTTAATATGTTTTATATAAAATTTAAAATATAAATACAACATATGATGATATTTACATTATACATATATTTTAAAAAATTAATAATAAAATTAAATTGTAATTTTATTTTAATTATTTGAAAATTAATAAGATAAAAATATTAAAAACACATTCTATTTTAAAACCATATTATTAAATTTATTGACCATCAATGTTGAAGATTCCCAACACAAGAGACCTCTCATCATCCTTGCTATAACTGACATCATACGTGTGTTATGACTCTCATATCTATTTCATCATTTTTAAAAGTGGTATCAGTGGACCTTAAGAAATTAGGTGCAATCTAGAACTTGGTAAAGCATTGCTATGTGATTAATTAGCTTTAAAACCATATAATTAAATTTCTTAACCATCAATGTTGAACATTCCCCACATAAATTTCTTCACCATCAATGTTGAACTTGGTAAGGCATTGCTATGCGATAAATTAGGAGCACTTTACAGTTTGGGTAAAGAAATATTATGTGTAGTTTGAATAAATAAAAATGGAAAGAAGAAATCGAGGAATGTTATATGTAATTTGAATTTTGGAAAAAGAAAATTGAATATATAATTTTTCACAATTTAACACCCTTCAACGATCTTTGCGTTGCGTTTAATGATCATAAATAAAAGAAACGCCCTTTACCTTTAAACGATATTCCCGTTGCGTTTGGAAAAAGCAAAAAAAAATCATAAATTTCTGCTGAAACAAAGCAATATTGTTAGTTGTGTGCATCTTCCAAGTTGCTTATAAATATACAGTCCTGTCAGCATCAACATATTAGAATGGTTAAGTTATTATTTCTGTGTAATAATATTTAGTTATATAGCTTGTTATTCTATTATATATTGTCCAGTAGAGAATATATGTAGTTATGCTAATAGTTTTTTAAGTGGTCATTGGAAAAAAAATATATTAAGTCCTAGATTAATGCATGGTTGAGATATTCTCTAGGCTATTTATACATGAGATAAAACAGTTTCTTTAATTTTAAGCAAAGTTTTCGTGTATTTATATGCTACAATTACAATGATATCAGAATAATAAATATATAATTTTAAGAATGACAGTCTATTTTAAAATCTAGAGATTTTGGTTAATTTTACTATTTTTAATATGGAATGTAAAGATTTTGGTTAATTTTACTAGGCTTAAATCACATTTTTAATACATAATTCAACACTTTCAAAACATTTTAAAATATAATATTAATCACTAAAATCTGCAATTTCATCCATCTCCAAATTTAAAAAAAATAATGTAAAAACTACCACAAAGAGCAGCCCAACAGACTTCTACTGCGTTTAACGTTAGCGTCTAGGCCACCGCTGCTGCCCGCGGTCTCCCATTTCCTGTTCTTAATATAATTATTATGTGATTTATCACTCTCATCCTTATGTTGTCCTTGAAGAAATAAATGGGCATGGAAAACGTGCTTGAGATTCAGAGTTCTTAGTTTAACTGAATTTATTGTATTTTTCATGAACGGCTTGACTGATTATTCAGACTCGAGTCCATTCCAGATTAATGCAATAACAGTAATGGTATTTACAGAGCTGTTTCATTGGTTTAATTTGATGACAGAGAGAAGTTTTGAATCACAATAAACCTTAACTAGATTGTATAGTGCAGGCACTATTGGATTATCTATTTGGTATTCAATTTTATCTTCTTCTCATCCCATTCAAAACTTTTTGATTTTACATTTTTTCTTGGAATTTGTTTAGCTTTTATCAAAGTATATTATTTTTTTATTTTGATTAAAATTTGGTTAGAAATTATTGGATATGTATATTTGAGTGGTTAAGTGTTTATAATTTTAGTATCTTAAGCAGTGGCTAAGAAACTGGGACTCAGGGGCATCTAAGCAGTCAAAATCATGGGGGATGCACCCGGCCTGAGCCACACCAACCCTTAACATGATTGGATTTTTTGCCCCACAGATTTCAAACAAAAAAAAAATTGGGAATTTTTCCCAAATTTATATGACTGGATTCCAATAAAAAAATACCAAAATATAAAACAATTAAACAACACCTTAAATCTATAACAAACTATTTAACATGTGTTTGACTTATAAAGTAACATTAAAATGTCAAAGTTTATTTATTTAGAATTGGGTAAAATGTTTTACTATGTAATATGTATTTAATTTAAATTTTACTTAAATCATACTCAATACTTTTATTAAATTTATAATTTAATAAAAGTATTGAAATGCAATTTAAACAACAAATTAATTTATAAAACAAAATTTTGAGATTTTGTCTAAATTTATATGGCTGGATTTCAACCAAAAAAATACCAAAACATAGAATATTTAGACAACACCTTAATTATAATAAACTCTTTCACACTTCTTTGATCTATAAAATCATATTAAACTCTTTCACACTTCTTTGACCTATATCATATTAGAAAGTCAAAATTTATTTATTTAGAATTGGGTAAAATGTTTTATAATATGTATTTAATTTAAATTTTATTTAAATCATAACCAATATTTTTATTAAAATTATAATTAAAAGTTATTTATAATCTCTTGCCTAACTCATTTTATTGATTAATTTATTGATTTTATTCATAATAATATATTTATTAACATAAATCAATTTGGAAGGAGGTTACTTTTTCATTCACTTCTTTGGTAATAGTTTTTTTTATATATATATCTTTATGTGTAAAATATATAATAATATATTTATTAACATAAATCAATTTGGAAAGAGGTTACTTTCTCATAGTCACTCCTTTGATTATAGAATTTTCATTTTCATCATATTTCTATTAAAAATGCTTTTCTTTTTATGAATAAAATTTATTTTTAGTAAAGATAAACAAAATACAATAATATTCATGGAATAATTTAATAAAGTTCGTTAAAACATAAATCTTTTTAAAAAAAATTTAGAAATTTGTAAAAGCAATAGACTTTAACAGAACCATATATTGATAAAATGCAATTTCAAAAAGAGTCAAAAAAATCATTAAATGAAAATCAATATTGTTGGAATATATATATATATATATATAGATATATATATATATCACTCAAACAAACTAATTAGAGATTTCCTTTTATCTAATTAATGATTATAGTTAAATCAGCCATGGTCTGAAGCTTCTCAATCCATCTATCCAAATCTAATTTAAATAAATAGAATAAAACAGTAAATTCCTCTTAATTATTTGTTCCTCTTCCTAGATTTCCTATTCTTTAAAATATATAACTGCATCTATATAATATGATATTTTATTTGTAAAACTATTTATATTCTTTAAATTATTTTTAAATAAATCAATTATTTTTTTCTTTAAATTATATTTTTTTTTAAATTATAATTTGATTTTTTTTAATATTTCTAAAATATAAAAAATTATTTAAAAATTCCAATAAAATAATTAATAATTATAAATTAAGAAAATAGAATATTTATTAAATTTGAAACACTAAGATTATTTGCTACTTAAAGTAACCTTTGTAAGATGATATATAGTGATGCAGATGTGATGACTTGAATTTTGTGAGAAACACATCCCAGTTTTAAATGAAATGATTACCAAATATTTTAATTGGACGATTTATAAAACATGACACCGTCTCTCTATTACATAGAGTAGCCTTTGTAAAATAGTATGCATTGATATCTATGATGAACTGCATTTTATGAAAAACTCATCCCATCATTTATATGTACATGGGATGAAAATAATTTGATCAAAACTAAACGCTCCTCAAAGCTTTGAGAAGAAATATAATTTCACTTAGAAAACATGTACATCCCTACTCACTTGCCATAGGTATATGTATATTGAATATATATATATATATATATTTTATTATCTTTAAAATATAAAATGTTTGTTAATTTTTTTATAAAAAAAATTATTTATATATTTAGATATTGATAATATGAGACATTTGAAACAACAAATCCTTACATAAAGTTTGATTTACAACATCTTTATGGACATTTTAAAATATCTTTATGCACATTTTATATATGTAGATATTAGTAATATGAGACATTTGAAACAACGAATCTTACATAAAGTTTGATTTACAACATCTTTATGCACAAAAATATCTTTATGCACACTTCAAAATTTCTAAAGATCTTAATTTTATTTATTTAGTTTATATTTTTGTTTAAATTAACTCAATAATTTAAAAAACATTTTTTAAAATATATAATTATAAATGAAATTCTAAAATAAAAATATTATTAGCGATCATTTCAAATGATTTTTATTTCTTCCTAACTTTAGATAGTTTGTATTAAAACTAAAATTCCAAATCAATAAAAAGAAACACAACTCCATAAATCAGAAGGTAAAGATATGTATGTAACATGCACATCTTCACACTTAACTACCCACATTACACACATTTTCAGCTCTGTGAGTTGTAGGATGGTTGGATAAATGAGGACTTCTTACATACAATGATTTTTGCGGGACTTACTTCTTATATACAATGATTTTGGCAATGATTATGATTTTAAGATGGTCTAAGCTAAGGATTGCCCCTCATGGCCTGCTAATTGTAGTGGAAATATGAAAAAACAATATGATTTTAAGATGGTCTCAGCTAAGGTTTTCTCGTCATGGCATGAAAAAAACAACATGATATAATAAGATGAAATTTACTAATTTGTTAGCTTCCAATATATATATTTTTTAGTTTATCTAAAATTGGTATAATTAAAAAATATTCATGTTATTTTAATAGTGTAAAAAATATTCATGTTATTTTAATAGTGGTATGATATTTTCCCATTAAAACATAATCCATGTTTTTATGTTAAGGGATTGGTTTAGTATTTTAATTATGAGATAAATTTGTAAGATAGAATATGGCTTTTGTGTGGCACATTTTTCCAGATAAATTTGTAAGATAGAATATGGCTTTTGTGTGGCACATTTTTCCAATATTTTATTATTATTAACTAAAGTCAATGAAAACTTCAAGTTACAAGGTCATGCATGAAAACACTCATGCATTGAGACCTCATTTCATGGTTTTAAAATATTGAACGAATTTTTTGGGGGGTTACAGGTTTGTATATAATTTGTTTTTCAAATCACCCATGAATATTTGGATTATAAGAGAATTACTAAAAAATGAATGAAAATTAGAATAGGTAGTTGCAAAAATGGATGTGTTTTTGTTTATTCATTGTGCACCACTAAATTTGTGAATCCAAAGCTAAAAAAAAAGGAATCAAATGATCTAACATGTAGAGGAAACGAGGCAATCCTACTAGTTTTTTCTTTTTTTAATTTACAATAATGCACTTGTGTTAATGATGTGCACTCATTAAAAGAATACACACGTTTTATTACATAAGTTCATAAATATGAAAAACTTCCCTCAGTTGTAGTATTAATACCTTTTTTATTACTTATGCTTGATTTATCATTAGGACCCATTTTCCTCTCATGGGTATAGTCAAGGCTGCAAGGCCCATGTCCCTTTTACAAAACCACCTTATGTCACTCAGAATAGAATTTGTGGTTCAAAGGCCACATAGAGAGGGAATGTGTCAGTTTGAGAGGCGTGGAAGGTCCATTTTACTATGTAATGCCCTCATTTTTCTTTTTCACAATGGTCTAGGTACCTAGAACCAACACTAATGCCCAAAAATTATTAATGGTAGACATATCCAACTTAAAAGATAAAGATACAATATGAATGTCATAAGTAGCGATTCAATGCCTCTTTCAACATACTTGAGCCCAATAAGATTTTCTAAATTCCCAAGGGACTTCTTATACGCCTTTGATGATTTCCAAGATGGAAAGACCCATTAGCATTACTAAAGAAATCACAATCTCCCCGGATAAACCACTCATAGTTGAAACATGGCCAAGAGATGCAATGTTTTATGGATTTAAAGTGTTTTTTATGGTGATCAATATCAATAGGTGACATTTATGGTGAAATTCTATAAATTTTGTCTCATAACCTTGGTTAGAGCTCCATATCCATGCTTGGTGACCAATTAACCGAATTATGGTTCCCATAACACCCTTGGAGGTAATCAATAATGAAGACAGTTCCAATGTAGTGGTTGAAAAACTCATCCAGGGCACTTGATCCCAAGAAGAAAGGTTTACGGTGATATATTCTTGTTTCCCTCCCATAAGTATGGCCATGAACTTAGGACCCGTCTATGATTCCTAAAACCTCATAATGGATTTCATATTCAAATTAGATGTGAAAGACTCCCTTGAGAGGGATTGTGTCACTAGTTCTAGGTGTTGCTCATCCTACTTCATATAAAAAAGGTTCAATTAGGGTTTATGGTTTTTAATTGAACATTATCCATGTTTATACTTGAAAACACATTTTTAGTGTGAAAAACCAACTCATGTTTCATGTATCCCACTTAGTGTCCGAATACCCCTTACAAAAGTTCATGTGTGTTGGTGACAATACTTGTTCATGGATTTTTAAAATTATAATATTTAATAAGATCCTAAGTAACTTAATTTGAATGTTTGATGATGGTTAAGGCCCTATAAACTATATATTCTCTTGTGTGGTGGTATGAGGATGTGTTCATGCTACTTGATCTTTATAATATATGTTTAAGGCCCAAGGTTATCTGCCCCCCCAATCAATGTCAATGGAAAGAGGATGTTGTTTCTATGCCATGAATATGGTTAAGGAATCAATACCCAAACACAGTGTATTAAACATATTAATGACACTTATATCCAACTCCTATGGAAAATAACTCCTAGTAAGGGATCATGTTTCTATGTCTAGGTTTCGTTCACGGTGTTTGAGCTCAAAAAGGTCTAATTAGAGATTATGTACCTTGTTTACTAACTTCACCATGTTTAGATGTCTAGACCCATTTGTATTGCATAAACATTACTCACATCACTCCTATCTTAGTCAGAGACCAACAAAGGACCCATACCAAGGAATCATGTGTTGGTTATGTTTAGCACACAGGATTATGTACCTTGATTACTAACTTTACCATGTTTTGATGTCTAGACCCATTTGTATTTCATAAACATTACTCACATCACTCCTATATTATTTAGAGACCAAAAAAGGACCCATAACAAGGAATCATGTTTTGTTTATGTTGAGAACACACTTATACTAAGAGGGGCTGGTTGAATCAATATAAGACAATTATTTTTATTTTTTCAAAAATTCATCAACCATAAGAAAACCATCACATATGAGATCCATTAACTGCAAATCATGGAGCACAATATTTATGTGAAAACCCTTTCAGGATAAATCCACAAAAAATCTATTTATAATTATTCATATGCACCAACCTACTATTACAAATATTTGTAGGCACCAACCTACTAGAGGCACTAATCCCCACTGGTATGAATCCTATTAGGAACCAACCTACTCTTAGATATATTTGTAGACACCAATCTAAGGGAGACATCAATCCCCACCACTAAGCACCAACTTATCAAGAGACACCAATATCTTTATTTGAGCATTACCAAACTACTCTTACAAATCTTCGTAGACACCAATCTACACGACACACCAATCCCCACCACTAAGCACCAACTTAGCAAGAGACATGAATCTCTTTGAGTGAGCTGCACCAACCTTCATCGAGTCTTCTTGCTACTTCTTCCTTCACAAGGTATGTTTTTTTCTTCTTCCTTCACTAGGTCTACTCATTTCCTCTTCTTTCACCAGGTATGCTCACTACTTCTACCTTTAGCCAACTTTACCATAGTTTGAATTTCCAAATGGTAACTTTCTAAAATCTTGTTGTTTTGGGCCTCTTCCCAAGAATGAAATTGTGCATGATGCTATGCATCCAATTTTTCAAATCTGATTATGAAATTCTTACTTAAGCTACTTTTATATGTCTCTTCTATTCTTTGAATTTTTCACATTCTCAAGTGTCCCAGAAATGAAGTTATAGTTAAAATTCCAATCTTATGAAATTTGTACCACATGTACACCAATATCTCTCCTCTATCTCAGCAAAGTTTCAAGGTATGCAACATACCAAAAAATATGTTATAGAAAAAGTACCAAGCTAACCTCTCTGAAATAGATTTCAGGAGCATTCATAAACCTTAACTTCCATGGAGAATATCTATGAACGTATAGCGAACACAAAATCTATAAATTTTACAACATGTACACAACAATCTCACCTCTATCTCTACAAATCTTCAAAATATGAAACATCCCAAAACACAAGTTATAATGAAAGTTTCAAGATGAACTGTTTGAAAATGACTTTAGGAGCATTCTGGAACCCTAACTTCCACAAGGCATATCCTATAAAGTGTAGTGAAAAAGAATATAAAATTTCTATCACATGTACACCAAGATATCTAATCTGTCTTGGAAAGGTTTCAATTTATGAAACATCCTAGAAAATAATTTATAACAAAAGTTGACCTATTTGAAATGGATTTATGAAGAATTTTGGAACCATTACTTCCACATGGCATATCTCCGAAAGTATAGAAAAATAACATTTGAAATTTGTACCAAATTTACACAAATACATTTCCTTTGTCGCTTCTAAATTTTGAGGTCTGAAACATTCCAAAAAAAAGGTTATCACTGAAATTCCAGGATGACATGAAACAGATTTCACCATTCAATCTTTGCTAATCCATTTTTCACACACTAACTTTCTCTCAATGCTTTCTCATTTTATACTTTTTCATAACCCTTTGTGATGGGAAATGTCCCTTAAATAAATAATTGATTCCCATTACCATGGGAAAATTCCCCAAACCATGTGAAAATACCCCAAACCCATGGGTTCAAAACAACCATTTTAGTTTTTACTTTTTCACATGCACCATTTTTTTAATATACTTGTATACTTCTATATATAAATCGATATTGGAAATGTTTTGTGTATTGTAATTCCACAATATGACATTAATAACATCATTAGTCCTCTGATATCAATGACAATAATTCCAACAATATCCTCATTCTCATCAATGACAATCTTGCAACGAAACACATAGGCCACCATGGATAGAATGAATTATCCCACTGTCTGCAACTCTCCCAACAATAGAGAGAATTATCGACTATTATAGCCTTAATTTACATGCTATAGGCAAGAGAGGAAGCCATCATAAGATAGAAGCCCTATTACATCTTTTTCCCAAGTTTTCATTCTTTTTTGACCATTTTTTGAGGCCGTCATATGCCACCTAGTAGACAACAAGAGAGGCCCTCATTGGACACTAGTGTCTCAACAAGCAAGGCACTATCAAACTTCTATAATCAAAAAGTTGTGAGGCGATATGAGAGGGATGAGTTGGATATTTGTGTCAAGGACCTAGGAACTCACATCATTCAAGTCTTAAGTGGGCTCTAGAAGATCTGGAAGCCTCTCCCAATCCTCCTCCAAGAGCTATATAACAAAGGAAATCCTTGGGAAAGGGAAGGAAGGATTCAAATTATTGTTATGTTGTCCAACTACAGAGGTAGCCATCCTCACAACCAAAATTCAGTGATCCTATCCTGACCAAGGACCTGCAAGGAGAGGTAAGGAGCAAGGAAGATAAAAGAGGATGCATCTTCATGAAGTTATGGTATGAATTGATATGTATTCTCTATGATTCATTAGTATATCATTTGGTTTTCCCTCATGAGTGTTTGTCTTTTATCCATAAATATTCAAATCTTATTTATATTGTTATAGATCAGGTTAGATCTAAGCTAGAGATGGGATTATAACACTAGAAAGAGAAGTAGAATGGTATTTCTTTGTCTTTGGTCTATAGGAAGACAATTGTATAAATTGGACTTAGAACTTCAGGACTGCAGCAACTAGGAATACACTAAGGACAACCTTCAGGAAATTGTGTCATTCTCCCATTTCCTTGTGTAATGATCTTATTGATTGTTTCTGAGAGAACCATAAGAAATCCAACCCATTCATGTCTAGGATAGTTAGGCCATTCCTAGGGAGATATTACAGATTACTTAGTGAGATCCATATGAGAAAAAATCCCATAACATATTAGTGACCATACTGGGGAAGAATTCTTCTCAAGTTCAGTCTCTTTTCCCACATATTCCTCTTTTTTTATTATTTTCATTTGAGTCGTATTCGTTTTCATCCATCCTAGGGTGTAGATATGATCTAGGTCTATATTATCAACAACATATCCATCTTTTCCAAAAAGGAAAATTTTGGAGGCCCTCACTTGTCACACTGTAACTATTCTGCGAGGCCCCATCGAATGTTGGAAGGCTTGTTTCCCACAAGGCCCTATCAAAACTATAGATTTGAAATGTAAAACCCATGCCTTTTAGATTAGGAAATCCTTTGAGTAAGTAGGGTTCTTGAGTGGCCTGATTGGATCTGGTTTTTCCTCTATTTCAGTGTGTGACTATCACATAGATTGCTTTCAAATTTGTGCTTGACTGAATTTGTGTGTATTGTTTGTCACTTCTTGGATGATTTCCATTTTTTTATGATAATTCCATTGAATACCGATCGATGATCCAATAGATATGAAGCGATCTAGCTATTTTTATCATTGGTTGTGTAATTTTTTCTTATATGTCCTTTTTTCATCACTAGATATTCCCTCCTAGGCAATTTTTTTAGTGTGATCCTTGTAGTGACATTAGAATAGGCTAATCCAACCTCATTCCTAATATCCTATGGTCATTTTTATTTCTTTTTTTTTTGTGGTTTCATGTTGCATTTTTCTTTCTTGTTTAGATAAGGAATTCTTTAAATTGCAAATTGGAAAAACCTCAAAAAGACAAAAACATTAGTTGCATGCTAGATTTTTTTTTGAAGCATTAGTGTTCAAGTAAACTAGAAGCATTGGCTAGTTTCAAATCTAATTTTCTCGATTGGTTGCTTGGTGTGTTTGAGGAATTATTTCTAAATTTGGAAAAGAAAAAGGAAAGTATATTTCCCTCCTGTAGCTAGAGTTGATTAAAAAGAACAAAATTGCATCATCATTCTTGCATTGCTGGGTTTGGTCAAGAGTCATCACATAATTAAAGTTTCATCCATTACCATTAGACCTAGACAACAGACATAAAAAGAAAGCGCATAATATAAAATTCATTAGACATTTTTCTTCTAATAGTGAAGCAACATTAGCTAGGATTGGGGAGTCAACTCTTCAAGGAAAAAAAAATCAACTTAAGAGTCATTAAAGAGCATTTAAATCCATTCTAAGAACCAGTGTGTCGGGAATATCCTCTAGCACAAGATTTAAGCACAAGGTCACATCGAGGCAAAGAGGAAGATTACCCCTCTCTGCTTTTTTTAGTGTTTGCAATATCACTTTGATCATTACATATACGAGGGTTTCATTGGTTAAATCCTTCAGAGATTTGGGCTTAGTTACCCTTTCCTTATGTGCATTCATACTTATGATTGTTCACCTGACCATTGATTGTTAGGTGGTAGCCTTAGTGACCTTTCCTAGGGAGCTACATAGGTGACTACAGGTGGGACATGCCTGCAGTATTTAATACCCCAAGGACGTGCCCCAGTTATATTATGAACTATAATGATGTTTTGTAGTCTTGTGAGCTGAGTATTGATAAGTTGGTGGGCTTATGTGTTTATTAGGCCAGAGAACCTAAGTGTTAAAGTCCAGGAGCCTGTTTTTGTATATGTAATTATGCATAATATTAATAAAGATTAAACAACATTGAGTGCAGACCGACCAAAAAGAAAGAGTGATGGGGGACTAAGCTTCCACAAGGTGGGTAAGGGAAAGGGGGTTGAAAGGTTGGAAAGAGGGGCTAAGATTAGGGGCTTAAGTCATTGAGAATACTAATTTATTATTATTCCAAAACTGTGTGAAAGGTATACTTTTATCCTAAGTTTCTGGAAAAGGGAACACATACTTGATGGAGTGCATGCAGTTTCATGGGCGACATGTGTCGGCCCAAACACATGCAATTTAACCCAAGAATTGAGTCGTGATGGGGGTTCATCCTCTAGTATTTCGTCCACTGTCTGAACCATTTTACCTCGGTGTTTGATCCCTGCATACCCTCCCGCAACATTGAAACTAGAAAACCATGATGTTTTCTTGAGAAGCCGACGCATCCACTATTTGAACCGTTTAGTCTGTGCTCGACTTTTGCGTGGATTCCTTGTCACGCACCCTGAAAACCAGTGGAAAACCTGTGGATTGAGCCATGTCACCTGTGTGTCCTGTGAGCCCAGCCTATCCTCTCTTATAGAGTCGATTCAGTACCTGAACTGTCTTTGGGTTGTTGCCTTCTGTTCTTCCTGAGTGGAATTGACCAGCTGTTCTTGTTGTTATCCTCACCTTGCAGGAATTAGGCTGAAACTGGTTGAAGAAGTAGGTTTTCAGGCCCTTGGTTGAAGAGGTAGGTTGTCAGGCCTGTGGGCAACTCTCTCCAGGTGAGAGAGCCTACTGGGAAGTGGTTTTCTCCTAGAGAGAGTCCAGCACCAGCTACGGATCTTTGATAATTCTTGATCCAGCCTATTGTTGAGACCGAGAGGGAGGTGAAGCAACCAATGGACTGTGATTGCGAAGGTGTATACTCTCGGGTGGAACAGGCATGTGGAGAATGAGAACCCGTGAGTAGTGGGCGTAAGAAGGCTCTTAGAGAGAATCCTTCCAGTTGCTCTGTGCAGTTTTCCTGTAACCTCAGCCTAGTCTAGGATTCCCTTGCCTTGGGTGAAGCTTAGTCCCAACTCGGGGGTGACCCACTACTGAGCGTGATGAGTAGCATGGATTAAGGCTGGGAGGTTCATGGAAGTTTTGCACGTAGTTGGTGGAGTTACTACAGTTTCAAATATAAGTATCATTATGTGTTTAATTTCAATTAAAATGCATGTTTGTTATTCTTGTAATATTATCATGTATTTTGTTGCAATGATATTTATTGTTAATCCTATTTAAGTCTATATTATGGCAGTAACTCTATGTTAAATGAGTTAATTTGATTTAATATGCATGTTTCACGTAGTAGCGTTGCCCGAAAGTGGGTTTTATGGTCGGGGACGTTATAATATAGTATCAGAGCCATGGTTTCAACATTGAGCCTGGATGGGACGGATAAGTGGTCTTTGGACCCAAGGTTTCGAGTGGAAATGGTGTTCGTATGGAACCAATTTTGAACCTTAGAATGTTTTTGAGTGCCAAGGGGTTACTTGGTCGTGCTATGAAGCTCGGGAGGAGTAGCGGTAGAATAAAACCGCAGCCAAGATGGTATTTGACCAGAGAGAGAGAGAGCTCAAAACATGGGGTGTTAGAGCCGTAGGATCTATTTGGTAAAAAGGAGATTCCTTTATGACCGTTAGATCCAGAGAGGGTGGAATAAGGTTATCCTAGAATCCTTTCAGAGTTTGGAAATCGGGGGAAGTGGAATGCATTGAGGCACAAATTTCTGAAGGAGATCTACACTGTGGATCGTAGGAAGAGAGCCTGACTGTTAGATCCATGTCCAGAAAGGCAAAGGAAATTCACTTCGTAGGATTTCAAGTGTGGAGTGTGACAAACTCTCGAAGTCCTGAAGTAGATCGCAATTGTTCATTGCGAAGGACATGCGTCGGTAGATCGTGAACTCTGGGGGAAAGCGCTCTGGGCAAAAACAAGCGTAGAGGATTTGAAGCTTCTGATGTCCGAAGAGTCGAAGTGGTGAGTTATAATGACGTCACCTGAAGGTGACGTGGACACATGGGATGTGTGCCATGTGTCAGTGGGTATAGAACTCATGGAAGATTGAAATGGCATTTGGAACATGACGAGTGTCACCAATCTGAATGGGCCACGTATCATTCTCTAGTATGTTTCCATGTGGCATCCTATGTGAGCAGGGTGAGTGGGGCCCAAGGTTACATAACGTAGTTAAAGGTCGGAGGACTCACAGTGGCGTTGATCACGATACATCAAGATCAATGGCTGGAAGGCATTGTGGGTACCCAAGTTGCACGAAAGCTAATCTCCAAAGTGGTTCCGCAATCCAAACCGTGGTTTCATTGAGGGGTTATGTGTCAGCATCAGAAGAATTGTGGGATGAAAGGTAGGTTACTCCAAACCATCGTTGCATGCCCCCGCAATTGGAAAAATGTTATGTAATGTGACGTAATGACGTCACCAAAGGTAATTGGGAAGGTTCAGAGATTAATAGTTCAGATGTATGAATGTGAGATTCTCTAAAGCTCCGAAGTCCTAAAGACACGAAGCCCCGGAATTCAAACACCTGAGGTCCCATAGTGAGTGTCATCCATTGGATGTTGGGTAGATGTGGACTGTTGATCCACCCTACTGTGCGAGTTTAGTAACTCGGAGATCCAAGAGATTGTTGTTTTGTGCTTCGAAAATTTTTGAGGTCGAAGGATCAAGTAACCGCTTATTGAGCGAAATCTTGGTCACAACCCATGGTCACGTGGGTTGGGAACTGAGAGAAAGGGGCTAGTGCCCAAAAAATTCATAGAGCATAACCCTAAAAGAAAGTGAAATCTGAACGTTTTTTGTAATCAGATTGGTTTATGAATATTGTGGGATTTGTTAAGGAATAATGTCCTAACAATTTTCGGTTATCTGCACGTTGTGTTTGCAGAAGTTCAACGAGTGTCAAAACTGAGTAGAATTTCCACTAAGTTCAAAAGAAATGGAAGAGGCATGGACTGCTTCCAGTTTTGAGGATGAAGCAAAAGGAATGGATGTCCATTTGGGAGTTGAAGGATCAAACTCCAATGGAAATGAAGAAGAGATAGATAAGGAAGGGCATATGATGAAAATAATTGAATGATTGGAGAAATATGCCCAGGCTCACCGAGAAGATAACAAAAATATTATGAAAGCTAAGGAACAACGGGGTGAATTCAACTTAAAGTTGATGTAGATTCTGGAAAGAATTGAAAAGAAGATGGATAAGATAGTGATTCAAGCAAAACAATGAGTCATGGACCCCCTGAGAGGAAAATAAGATTGAGAAGCATTAGTAGGCATCATCGTCACTCCCCAAAACACTCTAATAAGGAGGCACACAGAAGTTCAAGCCCATCTCCTGCCAAAAAACATAGGAGAACTAGAGCGGATGAACTAAAGGGAGAAATGAACAATATTAAGCCTCCTACATTTGATGGAGAAAACAAGAAGGAGGAAGATGTGGAAACACGGTTTCTTGGCATCAAGAAATATTTCCAACTACATAACTATTCCTCTCATGAAGAATGACGAATTGCGATGTATCAACTAAAAGGAAAAGCATCCATGTGGTGGGATCAACTTGTGTAGGTGAAACACACTAGAGAGAAACATATCACTTGGAAATAATTCAAGAGGTATTTCAAGAAGAAATACTTGACTAAAAGATACTATGATAGAAAGATGAAAGAGTTCTTTGAACTCAACCTAGGTAGCATGACCATTGATGAATACGAACGAAATTTTTTGGAATTGTTGAAGTATTTCACGTTCATCAAAGATGATACTGTCAAGATTCAAAGGTATATGAGTGGAATACCACCTTCCATTGGGGACAGTATTTGGGATGATTACCCTAAGACTATGAAAGAAACGATAAGAAGAGAGAAATTCTTATATGAGAAGCAAAGAGAAAAGCCTACTTTTCAGAAGGCTTGGGATGACCAGAAGAAGTTTAAGAATGAGCAGAGGCAAAAGGGAAACAAACCTCCCTTTTTCAGAAACAGTCATCAAGGACAACCATCGTTTAGAGAGATGAGTGGTTGATGTAGGAGGACAAAGGTGAAGGCAAACACTCATTCAGTGTTGGGGTTGTCAGGGAAACCGCAAGTATAGAGACTGTCCCAACAAAAATGGCAAAGTGAGAGTTGTCCATAATGTTGATCAAGATGAAACAGTGGAATACATGGGTATTAGTATACCCAGGATCTACGCAACCCTGGAAAAAAATCAAGTGGAATATCAGTCTCACATGATCGAAGTGGAAGGTATGATCAATAACCATCCCTTCACTATTTTAATTCATTTAGGGGCTAGCCATAGTTATATAGATCCTAGAGCAGTGGAAAGTTTGCAATTGTCAAGAAGCAAACATGAAAAGCTTGGGTTAGTGCAGCTGGCTACAGGAACCAAGACGAAAGTCACTGAGTTAGTTAAGTCATTTCCAGTGGACATGAATGGACTAAGCACAAAGGCTGAATTGAACATCCTACATTTAGGTTCTTATGACTGTCTAATTGGGATGGACTGGTTGGAATAGTACCATACCATCTTGGACTGTTGTAACAAGGAATTCACTTTCTTGGATAAGGAAGGAAATTGGAAAACAGTCCAAGTAATTCCCAGAGTTGTTGCTATCAAAGAAATATCAACAATGTAGCTGAAGAAGTGCTATAGAAAAGGATGTCAATTATTTACATCTCATGTGGAGGAAACACCTAAGGATAAGGTGTCAAATATTGGATATCATGCGGTACTAAAAGAGTTTGAAGTGATATTTCAGTAGGTAATTGGACTACCCTCGAAGAGAGATATTGACTTCTCTTTAAACTTGATGTTTGGAGCAACTCCAGTGTCAAAATATCCTAACAGAATGCATACACCAGAGCTAAAAGAGTTGCAATTACATCTTGAAGAGATTTTGAAGAAGGGGTATATATGCCCAAGCGTGTCACCTTGGGGTGCCTCGGTCCTGTTCGTGAATAAGAAGGATGGGACATTGATATTGTGTACTGATTTTAGATAGTTGAACAAAGTAACTATAAAGAACAAATATCCTCTACCATGGATTGATGATCTCTTTGATCAGTTGAAGGATGAGAAGATATTTTTGAAGATAGACCTCAGGTCAGGATATCACCAGGTAAGGATAAAGGATGAAGACATCAACAAGACCACCTTTAGAACAAGGTATGGTCATTACGATTTCACAGTGGTTCTGTTTGGGTTGTCGAATGCACCCATTGTTTTTATGTGACTGATGAATGGTGTATTCAGGGACTATCTAGACAAGTTTGTCATAGTCTTCCTAGATGAAATTTTGGTGTATTCCAAGTCAGACGAAGAGCATGAACATCATTTGAGGATGGTGTTGCAGGTACTAAGAGGGAACCAACTGTATGACAAGTTGAGCAAGTGCTTGTTTTAACAGGAGAAGATTCATTACTTAGGGCATATTATTTCGAAAGATGGGATAGTTGTAGATCGTGAGAAAATTGAGGCCATCATAGAATGGTCAGCGCCAAAGAATGTGACGGAAGTGATATCCTTTATGGGTCTAGCTGGTTATTACAAAAGGTTTATCACAGGGATCTTGAGGATAGATCACCCTATCACTTCCTTGAAAAGGAAGGAGAAGAAGTTTCAGAGGACAAAATATTGTGAGAGAAGATTCCAACAATTGAAGAAATTGTTAACCGGTGCTCCAATCCTAAGGATTGCAGATCTGAATGAAGACTTTGTAGTGTGTATAGATGCATGAAAAGAAGGATTGGGAGGATTCCTCAGTCAGAATGGATTCATAATTTCTTATGAATCCAGAAAGTTGAAAGATCACGAAAGGAACTATGGAACTCATGATTTGGAGTTGGCATCCATAGTAGACGCTCTAAAGAAATGGAGGCATTACCTCATGGGAAAGAGGTTTGAACTGAGGTTTGGAAGTATGCGAGACCTTCTGCTCATCTCTTCCCATTGCTCACCTGCCAACTCGAAAGGTCACTTCTTCCCACCTGGCAGTTTATGAGATCAATTGATCCCATCTTCATCAACACTCCTTGCTGACCCGAAATCATCCCTGAATTCATGAGAATTTTGGACAGTCTCATCTTCTCTCCCTTGCCCACTTGGAAATATGGGATTTCTGCCCTACCCACCTGGTAGTTTATGAGATCTTTAGCTAATCTCATACCATTTTCCTCCTGGCCATATGAATTTCCACTGCTGTCATCTTGACAGTCTATGAGATCCTCCAATGATCTCATTTCATTTCCCACCTAGCAATTGGAAAATTCATCTATGCCCTTTTGGTAGTTTATGAGACCTGAACTAATCTCTCTTCCTCATCACTGAGGGTTTCTCTAACTTTTGGCTCACAGATGCAAACCAGCTCTATGTCACTGAGGCTTTCATCATACCTTAGCCATATTTTCAATAGCCTTTGTTGTCTTTTGGCCAACAACTTCTTAACTGGCCACTTTGCCTTCTTTTTCATGGGCCATTCATATACCCATCATGTTCTTTCACTATGTTGCATTCAAAATGAAATCTCCTCCATCCTCGCTCTTATCTCGGCGAGTTATTTATCCATATTAACCTTTCTCTTAATATGTTGGTGGTCCTCTCTTTGACCATGCTTATCACCTTCAGTAGCCATCTTCTTCCCTTTGAATCTTCTCCTATTGTTACTCTGCAACTGACAGCATTTCCAGTATCTCCTACAGTTCACCCGACTGTCTATTTGTTCCTGCGTCCTGCAAAAATATCTTCAATCCTCTTCATTTGAAATATATAGATGAAGTCCAGGCTCTGAAACCACTTGATCGTATCATACTATATCCCTTCACAGTCCTCCTCTTGTCTGTGATATGAAAACATAAAATCTGTTGGCTCTGATACCACTTTGTGCAGACCCCCTACCTTAGCAGGGTTTTATGACCTCCTGGTCTCTGGATCGATCTTCTTCTGAGTCGAAATGGCCCTTTGGTTGTCTTCTTCTACTTCTTGAACAATCCACATGTCCTCTTTCCCCTTTGCATAAGTTCTGCAAAATCCCATGACTACTCTGTGCGCTCTGGGTGCAAATTCAAAATAGTATGAGCGATAGCCCTCAGGCTAGGCCCCACCTCCATGTGACCACAACTTGGCCTTAGCGCAAGTTCTTTTTGCAACTCTTGAGTTCATGAGTCGAAGACCCTTAACTCCTCTTTCTCCAAACATCGATAATCGAGATGCGATATGGGTATGGCTACTCCTTGTTAGTGCCTTCCACACATAACGAGCAGATAGGGATAAGTGCTAGCACTACTCACAACTCGCGACTTCATGAGTTGGAGTGTTGAGCCCTTGTGCTCCTCCTTTGAGAAATCTTGAAGCACAATAAGTCAGAGATGGGTTGGCCCCTTCCAAGGTGACGCGTGTACACCACCTGTCGCCTACTTCCACCTTTCTCTGGGTGCCTTTTGTTATGCCACTTGTCAACCACGCAGTCCACACCTAACGGCTATGCCACATGTTCGCATGAGCCCTCGACGCTCGACACTTCATGACTTTAGTGATCAAGGTGCAACTCCTTCACCCTCTGAAACCTCGATACACAATGTAGGGAGGTGCCAAATCTCATGGCTCTCCTTCCTCCTCGATCGACGGTTCAGGTCGAATCACGATCTTGCGACTCGAGGTTTCATGACTCAGGGTTTTGAAGTGTAAATAACTCCACCTCCTAGCTCGTGATACCTGATTTCGTGAAATGGACCAACCTCGTTATCTTGAAATCTCGCAACTCGAGGTTTTTGGACACAAGACCTTTGTCCTTTGATGCAGGAGCATCTCCCACATCAAGCGAGCCAACGCAAATGCAAGTGGACAGCTGGACAGACGCCAACACAAATTTTGAAAACACCTTGGAAATTGTTGCACAAATCTTAAATGAAGTCATTAAGAAGAGGCACACTTGTATATTGTAATCGGACCTTGAGTTTTAGCTCTCATCCTTAGTAGGTAGGAGGCATTTAAGATAGTTAATGCAGGTAGATAGAATTTAATTCTAGATTATACTGTTTGAGAGCGCAAGAGGGAAACGGGATATAGATACCCTCATTGTGTATTCTAACATTAGTCGATGCAAGAGAGAGAAAGAGCATGCAGAGAGCTGTGTAAGAACACCCATGTACAGATATTTGGATTAATAGAAGAGATTGATTCAAATTCATGGTTTTGTGTTTGTTCTTTGTGTATCGATGTTGAATGATATGCTCATGAATGTTTGCTTCCTGTTATACATTTTCTTTAATATGCTGTGTATGTGATTTCATGTTTCGGTTTGAATTATAAAGGGAAGAAGGAATGAGTTTCAATTGTTTCCCTATCTGAACAAGGATTCCTGCAAGGAGTGCAGTCGAATTGTCCACAAGGAGTGCGTTGACAGAGGGTCCAGATAGGGTAGCTTTTTCTCTCATTCATTTAGAAGTGCAGATAGGCACATGATCCATGCAAGGAGTGAGCAGGCCGAGTGAAATCTCAGGGTTGAAAATCTAAGTGAAGTGCTTAAAGACTACTGCTGTAGGGTCGAAGGAAGTTCAACACTTAGAAGTGTTTGAAAGTTTCCGTAAGGAGTGCACGCAAGAGTCTTTTCTAAGGCTTAGATTTGTAAGAAAGCTCAGGAAGGATAAGGCCTTCGAATCTGCTGAAGAACAACGCAGGGAAGTTGTGACTGGAAGCGAGTAAGAAGCGTCGAATGTTTGCACGCAAGTGGACGAGTTCTATGAAGAAACACTTAGTGATTTCGCAGATTTCATCAGGAGGAACGGACGGTCAAAATTCTCCGAGGAGAATTCACGAAACTCGTAAGCTGTTAGATCTCACAGAGGTGCAAGGGAGATACGACAGAGTATTCACAAAGGGTTCAAAGCTCAGGAGGGGTAGAACCGTAGATCCGATCCATAAGGGCCGTAGGATCTACACATGAAATCGCTTATTGGGGTTTTGTGGATTGAAATCCCGTAATATTGCAACAAGAATTGTGAAACCATGAAACGTGATATCTTGACGGCAAAGTGATAGTGTGGGCCACAAGGGTCAGAGTGGAATATAGGTGGCACAAGTTATCGGAGTTTCGTGACGAGAAGTCCTGAACATATGCATTTGGATTCGAGATATTGCGAACTCCAAAATGCCAATGGAGTAAAGGACAGTTGAATAGTCAACCCGCGCATACGTTGGAGTTTCGGCATATTGGGGATCGGGAGTCAGAAAAGCAAGTTGTTCAACATCGCAAGTGCCAAAATCGCGATAAGAAAAGTTTCGAAATAGAAGGGAAGGACAGCATTGACTGTCGTCGGGTCTCGGGGACTCGAGGGTACAATGCTCGACCACTGACCTCGCGAAGTCGCGAAGTCTGATCTTCCGAGTGCGAAAGGGAGATCCGGTGAAGGTTTGTTGTGGGTGAAGATTTCCCTGACAGGGAAATAGAAGAGCGTTACAGTTCTCAGGGCCGCGAAGGAAGGAAAGATCCTGTGAGCGGACGTGCTTGCGAGTGTGAATACGTCAGTTTGGTATTATAGCCTGATTCTTGTCTGTACATTTCAGATGAGGGAGGAATAAGAGGTAAAGAGTAATCTAATATAGTGCACCAAGTGGTATCAGAGCACATAAAGACTCTTTTCTTTCTGTAGCAGGGAAGGGAGAGACCTCACCATGCCACCAAGGAGAGATAGACAATCACTCGATCCAGAGGATAGGGAAATGCCAAGAAGAAGAAGCAGGAAGATGATGGATACAACCATGGAGAGAGAGATGCGTGATCTACGAGCTAGGCTCGAAGACATGGAGACAGTGCAAAGACGCATAGTCAGTGCAAGGGATCTAAGTGATTCCAAAAGCGAGATTGAGGTTGAACGAGAGGAAGAAGTTGCAGCTGAAGATGCATCAAACGAGTGTTTGATCAGAGCTATTTCCAGAATGGGTGCAAGAGCAAAGATGGACATTCCAGTTTATGAGGGAAACTTGGATGCAGAGGAACTTCTAGACTGGATTAAAGCTCTAGACACATACTTTGACTACGAAGATGTCGAGGAAGACAAGAAGGTCAAGCATGTTGTTGGTTGAAGGGACATGCAACATTGTAGTGGGATGAGCTACAAGCTGACAGACGTTGCAAGGGAAAGTAGAAGATCAAGAGCTAGGATAGGATGATCGTGAAGTTGAAGGTGAAATTCATCCCCGGGGATTATCAAATTACTCTATTCAAGAGGATGCAGAACCTGAGACAGAAGATGATGACAGTAAAATAATACACTGAGGAATTCTATAAACTGAACATCAGGGCAGGTCATCGGGAGAGCGATGATGAGAAAGTTTCCAGATATATGAATGGCCTGAGATATGATATCCAGGATGAGATGAGCATGGTAACCATCCGAACGATGGAAGACACTTATCAGATGGCTCTGAAAGCATAAGAGAAGCTGAGCCTAAAGCAGAGTCAGAGGGGCCAAGGCAGAAGCCATCCAAGAGGCAAATCAGTTGCCCAGGACAGATATTAGAAGCCCAAGGAAGATTGGAAAAAACCTCTGACTCGAAAAGAGAGAGGTGGAACCTCATAGCGAGGGAAACAATACGCTGAACAGAGAGGGCAACATACTGAGCAGAGAGGAGATTATGCTGACAACAACACTTTTCCTCATACTAGAGGTAGAGGAAGAGGAAGAGGTGGAGTAATCACATGCTTCACATGTGGAAAGAATGGGCACAAGTCTTACGAGTGTCCAGAGAAAAAGAAAGAGATTGGAGAAGCTCACATCACCAAAGCACAGAGGCAGGATGTTGAGGCAGAAGACACTGAAGGCGGAAGATCGTTGATGATGTGAAAAGTCCTTTTGACACCTGAAAAGGAGGTGGAGAGTTCAGTCCAAAGGACCAGACTTTTTAGGACTGCTTGCAAGACCAAGGACAGGGTATGAAAGGTCATTGTAGACAGTGGTAGCATGGATAATCTTGTTTCTACAGAGATGGTAGAGAATTTCGTGCTGGAGATGACTGATCATCCAAGCCCATACAGAGTTTCATGGCTACAGAAAGGACACCAGGTAATTGTCACTAAACAATGTTAAGTTGAATTCAATATAGGAGGATATAATGATAAGATATTGTGTGATGTCTTTCCTATGGATGATTGTCATCTATTGCTGGGTAGACCATGGAAATATGATAGAAATGTGATTCATGATGGGAGAATGAACACATACACCCTAGAGAAGAATGGGAGGACACACATGTTGCTTCCAATCAAGGATAAGGAGGTGAAGCCGGAAGTAAGAAACATAGTAATTCTCATGAGTGGGAAGGAACTTCTTAATGAGGTTAAGAAGAAGGAGAATCCATAATTTATTGTGGTCAGAAAGCCGAGGATTGTTCTGACTAACACAAGGGTAGATGATTTACCAGAAGAAGTTCAGGAACTGCTGGAAGAGTTCACTGACATAGTAGTGGACGAATTACCTCATTCGTTGCCACCGATAAGAAGTGTGAGTCATCATATTGATCTCATACCAGGAGCTAGTTTTCCAAATAAAGCCGCGTATAGATTGACACTGCAAGAAAATGAAGAGGTCAAAAGGCAAGTCCTGGATTTGTTGGACAAAGGTCTAGTCAGGGAAAGATTGAGTCCATGTGCAATTCCAATAGTACTTAGTCTGAAGAAAGACGGAGGCTGGAGGATGTGTACTAACTCGAAGGAAATCAATAAGATAACCATTCGGTACAGATTTCCATTGTCGAGGATGGATGATCCGATGGATTGCTTGAGCAGAGCAAAATACTTTTCAAAGATTGATTTGAAAAGCGGTTATCACCAGATCTGCATGAGAGAAGGTGACGAATGGAAGACAGCATTCAAAACAAATGAGGGTTTGTATGAATGGCTTGTTATGCCATTTGGCTTAACAAATGCGTCGAGTACCTTCATGAGATTGATGAACGAAGTCCTGAAGGAGTTCATAGGGAAGTTTGTCATTGTATATTTGGATGACATACTGGTTTTCAGTAAAACAACAGTGGAGCATCTAAAGCATTTGGCTACAGTCATGTAGAAGTTACAACAGGAAAAGCTGTTGATAAATATGAAGAAGTCCTCATTCATGAAGACAGAGCTCATTTACTTGGGTTTTTTTATTTCAGCAAATGAGTTGAGGATGGATCCAGATAAGGTGGAGGTAATCAAGAATTGGCCATCATCAAAGAATATATTTGAGGTGAGAAGTTTTCATGGATTGGCTAGTTTCTACCGAAAATTCATCAGGAATTTCAGTGGGATTAGTGCAGCAATGATGGACACAGTGAAGAAAAGACACAAGTCTTTTCACTGGACTGAAGAGGCTGAGAAGAGATTCAATCTGTTGAAGAGGAAGATCACGGAACAACCAGTTTTGGTGTTGCCATATTTCCAAAAGACATTTCAAGTGAAATGCAATGCAAGTGGATTTACAATAGGGGCTATCTTGAGTCAAGAAGACAGGTCGATAGCATACTTCAGCGAGAAGATGAACGAGGTGAAATTGAAGTACTCCACTTATGACAAGGAGTTCTATGCTATCATCCAGGCATTGAAGAAATGGAGGCATTACTTGATCCCGAAAGAGTTTGTATTGTATAGTGACAATCATGCATTGTAGTTTGTGACTCAATAAGAGAAGTTCCATCAGAAACATGCCAAATGGGTTGAGTATATGCAGAATTTCACTTTTTTGATCAAACATATTTTTGGTGCTGCTAATAAAGTGTCTGCTGCTTTGAGTAGAAAGTGTTTGTTGTTGCAGGAGTTTCGAGTCAAAACATTGGGTTTTGATGATCTCAGGGACATGTACGCTGATGATTCAGATTTCAAGGAGATGTATGAAGCAGCTGAGAAACCAATTCTTAGAGACCGAAGCCAGTGGATGGACTATGTGATCCAAGAAGGATTACTGTTTAGAGACAATCAACTGTGTATTCCGAAATGCTCCACGGGGGAGAATCTGCTGAAGGAGAAACACAGTGGAGGATTGACAGGACATTTTGGTCATGACAAAACGTTCGCAAAGTTGAACGAGTCATATTTTTGGCCGGGAATCCGAGCAGATGTCAAGATATTTGTAGACAGATGCAGAATTTGCCAGCATTCGAAGGGAAGGAATAAGAATGCGGGGTTTTATCAACCATTTCCCATACCATAAAGGCCATGGGATGCGATTAGCATGTATTTTGTATTGGGGTTTCCAAGAACACAAAGAGGTGTTGATTCAATCTTTGTGGAGGTGGATATATTTTCCAATATGGCACACTTCATTCCATGTCAGAAGACCAATGATGCAACTCACATTGCGAACCTGTTTTTCAAAGAGGTCATTCGAATTCATGGGTTTCCAAGGAGTATAGTTTCAGATCGAGATACGAAATTCATAAGGCATTTTTGGAGGACCTTATGGAAAAATCTGGGAACTAACTTGGCATTTAGTTCATATTATCATCCTCAGACAGATGGACAGATGAAAGTGGTAAACAGAAGTCTAGGAGACTTGCTAAGAAGCTTGGTAACAGAGCACCATAGCTAGTGGGACAACATATTACCACAGGCAGAATTTGCGTATAATGATTTAGTGAATCGGAGCACAGGCCAAAGTCCATTTCAGGTTGTTTATGGAATGTAGCCGAGGGGAATTTATGAATTGAGGGATTCAGAACAGACTGTGACTAGGAGTGCTAGTGCAGAAGAATTCGCAAAGGCGATGAAGGAACTTCACAGTCAAGTGAAGGAATGATTACAGAACTCAAGCTAGGAGTATAAGCGTAGAGCAGATCAACATAGAAGACAACTTCAGTTTGAGGTTGGGGACTTGGTTCTGGCACACTTGAGGAAGGAAAGGTTACCGAGAGGAACATATAATAAGATGAAGATGAAGAAAATATTTCCATGTAGGGTCTTGAAGAGATTCGGGGCAAATACTTATGAGATTGAATTACCCGATGGGATCGGAATTTCTTCGATATTCAACATCTCGGATTTGTACCCATATAGAGTTGAGGAAACAGAGACTGGAGATGAGCAGCCAGTGATCCAGTGGACAAAGCAGATGCGAGTTGTAGAGAAGCCACAGATGGAGTGCATACTGGACAAAAGAATTGGCAAGAAGACCAGGAGGAAAGAATACTTTGAGTATTTGGTCAAATGGAAGAACCATCCAGTCGAAGATGCCAGTTGCGAAAACGAAGCAAAGATACAGAAGCATGGATAGACCGTGTAGGAGCTCGTGGAAAGGATCCCATGAAAGTTTTCAAGCGAGGGAGTATGATGCAGGGGCATCTCCCACATCAAGCGAGCCAGCGCGAATGCAAGTGGACAGTTGGACAGGCACCAGCACAAATTTTGAAAACACCTTGGAAATTGTTGCGCAAATATTAAATGAAGTCATTGAGAAGAGGCGCACTTGTATATTGTAATTGGACCTTGAGTTTTAGCTCTCTTCCTTAGTACGTAGGAGGCATTTAAGATAGTTAATGCAGGTAGATAGAATTTAATTCTAGATTAGACTGTTTGAGAGCGCAAGAGGGAAACAGGATATAGACACCCTCATTGTGTATTATAACATTAGTGGATGGAAGAGAGATCAAGAGCATGCAGAGAGATGTGTAAGAACACCCATGTACAAATATTTGGATTAATAGAAGAGATTGATTCAAATTCATGGTTTTGTGTTTGTTCTCTGTGTATTGATGTTGAATGATATGCTCATGAATGTTTGCTTCTTGTTACACATTTTCTTTAATATGTTTTGTATGTGATTTCATGTTTGGGTTTGAAGTCTGAAGGGAAGAAGGAATGAGTTTCAATTGTTTCCCTATCTGAACAAGGATTCCTGCAAGGAGTGCAGTTGAATTGTCTGCAAGGAGTGTGTTGACAGAGGGTCCAGATAGGGTAGCTTTTGTTCTCATTCATTTAGAAGTGCAGACAAGCACAAGAGCCGTGCAATGAATATGCAGGCCGAGTGAAATCTCAGGGTTGCGAATCTAAGTGAAGTGCTTAAAGACTGCTGCTACAGGTGTGCGCAGGGTAGAAGGAAGTTCAACACTTAGAAGTGTTTGAAAGTTGCCGCAAGGAGTGCGCCCAAGAGATTTTCTAAGGCTTAGGGTTGTAAGAAATCTCAGGAAGGATAAGGCCTTCAAATCTGCTGAAGAAAAGCACAGGGAAGCTATGACTGGAATCGAGTAAGTATCGTCGAAATTTTGCACGCAAGTGGATGAGTTCCATGGAGAAACACTTAGTCATTTCATAGATTTCATCAGGAGGAATGGACAGTCGAAATTCTCTGAGGAGAATTCGTGAAAATCCGTCAGCCGTCAGATCTTGCAGAGGTGCAAGGGAGATATGGCAGAGGATTCAAAAAGGGTTCAAAGCTCAGGAGGGGTAGAACCATAGATCCGAGCCACAAGGTCCGTAGGATCTACATGTGAAATCGCTTATCGGGGTTTTGTGGATTGAAATCCCGTAATATTTCAACAAGAATCGTGAAACCGTGAAACACGATATCCCGACAACAAAGGGATAGTGTGGGCCGCAAGGGTCAGAGTGGAAGACAGGTGGCACGAGTTATCGTATTTTTGTGGTGAGAAGTCTCGAACATACGCATTTGGATTCATGATATTGCGAACTCCGAAATGCCGATGGAGTAAAGGACCGTTGAATAGTAAACCCATGCATACGTCGGAGTTTCGGTGTATCGGGGATCGGGAGTCGGAAAAGCAAGTTGTTCAACATCGCGAGTGCCGAAATCACGATAATAAAAGTTCTGAAATAGAAGGGAAGCTCAGCATTGACTGTCGTCGGGTCTCGAGGAATCGAGGGTACAATGCTCAACCACTGACCTCGCGAAGTCGCGAAGTCCGATCTTTCGAGTGAGCAAGGGAGATCTGGTGAAGGTTTGTTGTGCATGCAGATTTCCCCGACAGGGAAATAGAAGAGTGTTACAGTTCTCAAGGCTGCGATGGAAGGAAAGATCCTGTGAGTGGATGTGGTTGCGAGCGCGACTGCATCATCCTTCCAGATTGCGATACCCGAGATCATGATGTGAACCAATGGTCCATATCTTCCACTTAGTCAATGGCCAAGATTGAATCCCGGCTATCTTCCTGATCTCTCCCACCTGTCCTCCAAAATGGACGGTCCTGATGCTTTTAGGACTTGACGAGTCCTCTTCCTTCTACTATTACGAGGTTTAAACCTCGCACACCTTTTCTATATCCGATGGCTCATGGAAACTCGACACTTCTCCTTCGAAGTTTATGTCGTCCATTCTACACTTATGTGCAGCTTCCTAGGGATTAAACCCCTTGCACCTTCTCCCGTATCCGACAACTATCGGTCCTTAGTGCTAGATTTGACGGCCCAGATCCTTTTTCCTGTGCACCTCCCAGGGACTAAACCCTGTGCACGTATCCTTGATCCAGTGGCTCTCAGGCCACTGTTCTCCATATTCGACGACTAGCATGATTTCGCGATATCGATGATTGCAAGTATGTGGTGCAGCCTCCTCTGCTCCTCCAACTTTTGTTTCCTGAATGTGTGGATACCGAAGGGTTTAAACCTTATGCACCTTTGCTTGATCCAATGGTTCTTGGGTATTGGCACTAGATCTGACGGTTCAGATCTATCCTCCTTGTGCACTCTCCTCCTGCTTCCTGGACGTAGATTCAACGGTCTGGATCTTGGCTTCTTGACTTAGAAGATTTTTTAAGTCTCAAAGGTCTCAACCTTTGACTCTTCCTCTTGTGAGCTCTATTACTTTGGGTCTCAACTGCATTATAGAAACACTGTCCCTTCTGAGCTTCATCCTCTTAGATATTTACTCTTGCACACACCTTGCATTCTAGGATCTCGAATAACTCAGATTCAAGAAGTTTTCTTGAAAAGAAAACTCCTTATGCCCACTTGGTGTTCTCCTACACGATGCACACCTTGCAGATCCTACAGAGTATTCAGTAACTCTGGTTGTCTTCGAACTCGATGAAGGGTTCTTCTCGTGAACACTTGCACTGACTCAATGCCTGCCTGGCAGAGCTTCTATAGAATCTCTAGAGATTTTGTCTCTTCTCTCTATGCCTTCCCCTACACTACTCGTCCTCCAAGGTGTTTAGCAACCTTGAGGCTCCTCCTTGAGTCTGTGAATCTTTCTGGTGTGCACTCCTTGCACGTTCTTCTTGAATCCACAGAACTCAGATGCACACTCCTTGTGTTGGTTACAAAACTTCCAATGTTCTATTGTGCACTCCTTGCACAGCCTAAAGAACCTAGATGGAAACCGACAAACTCACAATCAGATAGTAAAATCTATTTATAACCTGTATCTACAGCATACAACTGACATTCAAATGCATAAACATACACAGACAATTCATGGGCAGGAAAAACTGCTCTTTGTATTAATCTCCAAATGTCTATACAAAATGTGTTTTTACAAAAATTGGACTGTTACAGAGTCTCAGTTCTCTCCCTTGAGATATTTCTACCTGAGAATCTCCTCCTAACTCTCTACCCTAATTTCTTCTCTACCAACTAATCCTAAAGATACAAAGGATATTTTTACAAAAGGGGGCTCCTCGATCTTATCCTCAACCACCGTCTCTGAACTATCACTATCACAGAGCGACTCCTACAAATACATTACATAAAAGGATGCCCAGTCCTGACTACATCCTGTGTTTCCTACAGGCAACCATTAAAGGAAACCTCAACCAGTACCTGTACAAAGGTGTGGTCTGGCACTAAAAGCCTTACAACATTTATTGAAATTTCAAATTTCAAAATTAAGAGGGTTGTGCCTCTCCCTTTCTCCATTAAATGCATGATGGATGTGTTGGCTGGCTAGCACACTACTGACATGGAGTGATTCTTCTGCATCAATTACCCTATTGGAAACTATGAGGACCAGTACATGAGATGGACCACACTGCGGCAAGAGAGGGGACAAGAACTTACAGATTTCACCAATACCTTCCATACCTTGCAAACCAATCTAGGTATCAAAGACTCTGAACAATATTTGGTTCTGAAATATCATGGGGCTCTACACAGATACATCCAAAATAAAATGGATTTTCTATACATATAATCAATCAATGTTTCTTATCGATATGCTATTAAAATCCAGCATAAATTTAAGAACCAGAACAAACGGGAGTTTGGGTCTGGAAATCTGCAACAACCAAAGTATGATAAAGGAGACCCTAATAAATAGTCTCTCGAAACCCATTCTAAGCAATAGGAAAAGAAGTGTCACGGGAAGAAAAAGAAGGAGACTGAAAAATGGTGCCATTTCCACAAAATCCCTTGGAAGAACACCGAGGAATGTCACTCAAAACAATCATTGGTGGCTGAGATCAAAGACAAGGAGACAGACCCTGATTCAGAATCTGATTCCAAAAATACTGGTAAAAGATAGGTCATTGATGCAGACCCCACTGTTATTGTCGCAACTGCAACAATTCAACCAAAAGAACCAACAGATCCTGAAAAAAGGGAGTGCCTTTTTTATTCACATATGTGTGTGAATGGGACCCTACTTCATTCTATTTTTGATAGCGGAGGCCAAAAGAACCTATTATCAACAGAGGTAGTCAAAGAGTTGGGATTGTTGACAACAACACACCTGCAACCATACAACATTGGGTGGATTTTCCAAGTACGAGATCTTCGCATCATCTAGCAATGTCGATTGTTATATGACATCCAACCCTTCAAGGATGAGGTATTATGTGATGTTTCCCCACTGGATGTCTGTGATGTTCTCTTGGGCCAGCTATATATGTGGAAGCGCCATGCTATTTATCGGTCTTGACCCCATAGTGTCATTGTTACTTTGGGGGGTCATCTCTACATAATAAGAGAGGTAATTTTGACTATTATCTCACCTAAAAAGTGTTGCAAGGTAGTATCTCATACTATAAAATTTATCTTTTTCACAATCTATTCAGAAGGTGAACAGAAGGATACTACAACCACTACAGCTTCAGCCCAAGCACCTTCTATCCATCAGAAGCAGGCCGACAAGGTCACAAAAATGTGCATAGATTTCTTCTGCACATAGTCATCTCATGTAGACAATATGGTTAAAAATTTCTATCCCTTCCAGCCACAGGTTCATGACAACCTTCAAGAAATCAAGCAGTGTGATGTCTCCAACAAGGAAAGTAGTTCACCAAGATTCAGATTGAACAATCACTTTCCCCTCTTCCCCGAGAAATCAATGAAATGGATACCATTTATTCCTAAGGAAGGAGGATTTATCTAGGTGGATATCAGTGGATACCCACCTATTCCACGGGATCGAAATTTTTTTTTCCATCTTGGCAGTTTTTGACAGTTTTTCGAGTTCCAAACTTCCATGGTAGTTTTGAGGCCCTAAACGAAATTTTTTGGGGATTCGGGATCCAATAGATTCTCCAAATCATCATCCTAGGCTAGTACAAAATCCTTATTCTCATTTAGATCTTTCCAACAATGTATCGATCTCCCCAAATAGAGATCGTATGCAAAAGTTACGCCACCGGGAAGTTGACGTACCAACTACCTCCATCGGGGCCTGCAAACCCTTTGGATTTTCATCTTCCGGGGTTAGGGTTTTTTATTTTAATTATGTTAAAAATTCCCTTAGAGACTCATTGTAAAAATAATCTTCTTGTGAATGTGACTAGCCATCACATCTCTTTTCAAAAATAAGTTGCCACCATTCTAGCGAGTCTTTCACTCTGTATTTTTACAGTCTCTGTACATTTATTTCATTAATAGAAATTGTGTATCACTGTATCTTTATGTTTATGGTTGCATCTCTGATACATTTTTGTTATATTCTTGGATATCTGTGATATATCTGTGCATTTATTTATTACATATCCGCTCTCATTTGATGTTGAAAATAATCCAGATCACAACTGGAGGCTCCCTCATCCAAAGCAGTACAATAGATGTTCTTTCCACCAACCAAAACTCGAATTTGGAATGCTATGTGGTGGGATACCTTCTCCTTAAAATAATATAGATTAAATGTAATCAGGTTTGACTCCTCGGGATCCATGGTTCTAATGGTTGACAACAGGGTTCTAGGTTGACTTGGAAAGTTTTATAGAACTTCAAGGGTTGACACAGCACAAGGATCCTGCGCCAAATCTTCAATGATGTTGTAGTTTTGGGTAGTGTGGGAATTATGATTAAATGTTTATTTTTGAATTAATGTCATGGGTGGGCACAACGTTGTGTCAGAAATCAATTTCTCAAGCTAACGAGGATTGGAATATGGAGGAAGAGTAGAATTAGAGGGTTGATCAACAACCTTCCCTTTAGTTTGATCACCTAGAGGAGTGTCATAGGTATTTTCTCAAGTCGTGATATTAATCTTCTTAAACATGTACACCTCATAGGTGCTTGTGGAAGGATCCCCGTGGTCAAAATGACCTGTGTTTCCATCTTGCAGAGGGGTATGATTTTGTGCAACCAAATGTTTCTATTAAACCAGTTGCGAGGTACCCTTAAAATATTTAGCGATAGCCTCACGATGAAAGAATTATTTTGTGTAGTGGTATTCCTCACAAATAATACAAGGTGATTTAGCCTTCCTTATCAGTTGAGTATCAGTAGACTTAGGATTATACTTCTCATTAAAACGTTTCTTGGATTTACCCTCATTTTTCTTCTCACCTACTAGTTACTGAGATGACTTGGATTGGACTGCATTCACCACGGATGTTTGAGCGTGAGCGAAAGTAGTTGTGGTGTTTGGAATAGAACTAGGTTCCAGAGAAAGTCTGGATGGATCATTCTACATACGAGGATAATTAGGGATTAGATCATAAAGTGTGCCAGATCGGGAGTGAACCAAGTCGAAATACTACAAACGTCTGATAACCTACTACTCTGTAACTACATTTCCCATAGCAACATTCTGGGTGATGGGAGGCAAGATCGAATTTGTAAACCAATCCAAGAGGAGCTGGTCTAGAATTGGAGCCTTAATCAACCGTCTTCATCGTATCCACTCATGAATATGATCAAATATGTGGGTGGAAGAGGATTTCCAAAGAGAGGTCAAAAGTTATGTATTGGTCTTGTACCATATAGGAAACTGAAAATGCATCAGGAAATCCATGGAAAGAGAATTAAAGTAGAGAAAGGAGTTATGCATAAGTTCCATGTACCATTTTGTTTTCGCACAAGAAAGTGTTCTCTGGAAAAGTCTAAAATGAATAGAATCATCCATCAAAGAGTTGGAAGAACACCATAAATGGAAAGTCATAACATGATTGTTAGGATCTTCCCCATGTTTTCCATTTTATTTTGGAATTATGGACAATAATTTGGCAGGGATGGAGGGCCAAAATGTGGCATGAAGGAAGGGATCGTTTGTTAAACAAAACATATATGGAAAATATAACGTAGACAATAATGGTAGTTGTCATTTAGTTTGCAGATACTAGTGATAACCATATTGTGTGGGAACACCAGTAGAACCATATTTAGGTTGTGGTGAGATGACAAAACTAGATGTTCCTCCCATATATGGTGGACATCTAGGTTGTTCCCCTATGTAAGGTGGTTGTCATGTTTCTCCACCCATGTACTGTGATGAAATGTATGGACCTCCTACATACTAAAATTGACCTAATTGTTCCCCTATGTATGGTGGTGGAAGGGACTATTGCATCAAAATCGTGGGGCTGACGGCTTGATAGGGCATAGTTCCTTATAGAGG
The DNA here is from genome assembly GCA_009831015.1 of Picea engelmannii. Lineage (NCBI taxonomy): Eukaryota > Viridiplantae > Streptophyta > Pinopsida > Pinales > Pinaceae > Picea > Picea engelmannii. Next base: position 195,037 of record ML779597.1, read on the forward strand.
AATGCCTGTCGGATTGGTTTGAGCCCAAAAAGGATTCACAACTCATGGATATGGATGTCTAGGATATAGGATAGTTGTAGAAGGGATAGAAGGACTTGTAGGAGAAACTTTCCCCCTAGTTTATTGATGTTGAAACCATGTAGGTTTCCCTCCAGTAAATTTTTTTCCTGCAACTAAAGGTTTCCCCCCAGGGTGAAGGTTGCCCTCCCATTGCAGATTGATCTCCAATGTAGGGTGTATTAATATGATATGTATGATATGGAGGATGAGTGGCTTGGGTAATCATGGTTGTGTGAACGACTTGTTTTTTGTCCATTTTACCGAAGAAATGACCAAGTGAGGCAATTGGTGTGTGCATGTGCGGAAATAGTGAAGAAGGAATATTACCTGACTCATGCGAGAAAGCAGATGAATGTGAAAGTTGTTGAATCAAAGTTACCTAGGTCAATGAGATTCTGGCAAAGGTGAAGCACCAGCAGTATCAATTACAAGAGATGTGGAAAAAGATGAATTCCCAAGTCCGTTAATAAAACCCATTGATGACAGGTTCACACTAAAATATTCTGTAGTGGTGGAACTGAGTGGTAATATATAAGAATAATAAGAATCAATGTATCTCATGGATGGTGGATCAATGAGTGGTTGGCCAAGTGGATCAGTAAATGGAGGATCCACAAAAGATGAAAAGTTTTCTAGAAAGGTTGGGACCGGTTCTTCACCATGATGACCAATCCCAGGAAAAACGCTCTTGGTTTTAGAAGTGTGATCTACAATCACTTATTTGTAAGAAATATTATGTTGAGGTTCCTGAGTGGTAGGTTCCATACTCTGAAATATTCAATCCTAAGGCCGACTACAAATTTCAAAGAAACACACTCTTATGAAAACTAAAAGAAATCAACCAAGCAACAATAGACTCAAGGATATTCCAAGGACGGGATATCAAGCCGCCAACAGAGAAGTGCAAAGCACTTACCCTGACCTCAATGTAACATCCCTTCTTGATGCAAGCAAACCTTGCTTTCGCAGGATCACCCTCCATGGCTACTGAGAGTGTGATATGACGTCAGCACTAGGTACCATCAAAATCCCCCCATAGTCACCTTTGTAGGTACCTAGGAAAGGCCACTAAGTTTTGTTAGAAAAACAGGACCGCGGAGCAATAAAATAAAACAAATGAAGAAACAAAACACAGAAGACACATAATACAAGAGAGACATAGATTTACGTGGTTCACCCAGTGTGGGCTACGTCC
>ML779597.1:201012-254988 GCA_009831015.1 Picea engelmannii
ATGCAGAAACAAAACACAGAAGACACACAATACAAGAGAGACACAGATTTATGTGGTTCACCCAGTGTGGGCTACGTCCACTAGAGAAATTGCCAGGTCCTTCCTTTATTATTATCCAACAAATGAAGGGATACAACCTACAGAAAAACCCGTTGTAACTTCCTCTTCTTTCTCTCATAGTATCCTCTCTCAGAATACAATACTCACCATCATTCATAGCCGCAATACATTTCCCTCATAAAAGAGGGTTGCCTTCTACGGAAAAAACCCTAACATAATATCTACCGTTAGATCTGCGACCTTATAATGAACGGTCCAGATTTACAATGAAATTACAATATACTTTTACAAGGAAATTTTTGCTTCGGGGGCTTCACCCCCGAACCCCCGCTGGGGGACCGCTTTCCCCCAGACCCCCCAGCCGGGGGGATAGGCCCCCCGGACCCCACAAAGGGGGTACCCCCCCTCTGCACTCCCCCGCATGGAAGAGTGTACATACTTTTGGGGTGTAAATACTTCATGGGGTATAAACACGGCTGAAATCAAGGACCTCTGAATCAGGAAGATAATCAGGCTCCACAACCAACAAGGTTACCAACTCACATTCAACCTCAAGGCGGTTACATTCGACATTTGGGACCAAACGTATGGGAAAAATATCAAAGTTTTAAGATCATCGAGAGAAATAAAGACAATTCTATCGACATGACTCCATAGGACCCCGAATGGATTCATAGTTCATGAAGCACCAGGACCAAATGAATCTAGTGGTTTCTCAATAGCAACCCCCAATATATGATATTTCCTCTACGATTGGTTAACATTTGGAGGGGCAGTCTTAATTTCTCTCCCACACACGAACTCGTTCTTATCTCGTGTGTGAGAGGGGGTTCTCGTCTATTCTTACATGGAACTTGGATTTTTATGCTCTTTAGTACTCTACAGTCTATTTAGTAGTCTTGGAAAATTTACTCACTTAACCTAGTCCAAAGAACCTAATCCTAGGTTACCGTTGGTGTGATAAAACCCAAAAAATGTTCTATTTTATTCTACTATCATGTGGTTGATTTTAATGGATTTTAACTCAAAGGGTTCACGTAGATGAAATTGATTATGTGTAAGAGACTCGACTCCAATAGAATTCAAAATAATCATATGCAATTCTTTCTTTCAATGAATCCTATGTACGGGAAGGAGAAGAGTTCTATTCTTCTTAATACAAGCAAGAACTCAAAATGATGCAATTTTCGATGTCCTGGATTGCGAAGATGACAAACTACCAAGTAAATGCTTCCAAAACCAAAATTCACATGTAAAACTATTTATTTTTCTAAAACATGAACCAAAACAAATTTCCTAATGAATGCAAAATGTCTTTGTTTGATTAACTATGAAAGTTGATATGCAAACTTTTCACTTCTTAGCTTTCAAATTAAAGAGATCTAATTTTAATACCAAGAACTATGAGGTAAAAATCAATCAAACAAAGCACACTCAAGAATAATGAGAACTCAAAGAAAAAAAGTAAGATACAACATGTTCAATCAAGAACTCAAAGACGCTAAGAAATAAAAAAGTCATACTTTATAGTCTTCAATAATTGAGTAAGAAATCAAAGACAAATAAATCAATAGTCCAGTGATCAACAATATTTCCTATGATTTCCTCTAATCAATCAGATAATTGAAATGAGTTGCAGAAAAGGGAACCCAAATCTGAGAGAGAAAGGGTCGATTTTTCAATCAAGAAAGAAAATACAAAATTAATAAAGACTAAAAAGAATGAAGGAAATCAATTTTATAATAAAAAAATAGCCAACGCCCAACTAAATAATCTATGAGTTAAAGAGGAAGATCTAAAGGGTAGACCCAGGAAGAAAAATGCTTGAAAATTTCCCTAAAAAAGGAAACTAGTGCTTTGGTAACCAAGACACCAGAGCACTACAACACTCCCTAGAATGCTCTAGGGGAGCGTTGATCAAGCATCAACGCCCTGGTTTGAAATCAAGGGGAGGGATAGTTATAAAAAAAGTTTGAAAAATAATAAAAATCTCAATAATTCATAAAACTTCATTAAAGGGCTATGTAAGAAAACTAGAAAATACAAGTAAGATGAAATCATCATACCAAATCAACAAGTAGGATCTAAGGATAGGAAAAAGTCTCAGATGAACCAATGGAGGAACAACTGAAATTTCCTCCCCAGTGGAGTTGCCAATTTTTTTTCTGAAAATATTCCACTGCAGACAAGTGAACTTTCCCTTGGATTATAGACCCCTAATACCAAGACAAAGGCCTAGAAGTGGACACTAACATTCCTTTGAATTCAGTTCGATCAATCATAAATAGAGAAGAAGAAAGAGTGTGATGAAACTTGTTTCAATTTTTTTTCTCACTTCTTCCAATCCGATCTTGATATCCAAACTCCTTAGCACAACCTAATACATGAAATAGGAAAGAAAGAGAAACAAGTAACTCCTACTCTACAATATTACATCAAACAAATTCATCTACAAAGATCGAAGGAACAATAGACAAGCAAATGCAAGAATACACAATATTGGAGGAAATAGGCCAAGTATATTTGAATGAGAACTCAAATAGAGTACTTACATACCATGATTGATGAAGTTGGAACAATCTCCCCAAGATATTATCGTCAAGCCCTTCCACGATGCTACCAAGATCATAAGTTTGATATCTTAACGATTCCTTCTTTTCACCTTGGAAATGCCTCAATATATAGGATTGAGAGGCACAACAACCATGATAAAATTACGGGTATGGTTGAGGATATGCATCCTTGAGGCTTGTATCATTTCCTAAAGTGAATCCCAAGCATGAGAGTCGAACACAACTAACTCAATATCAAAGAGTTGACCCATAGATTAAGGTGGGGAGATCTCCCCTTTCTCCCAACAACATCAACGCTCCCCCCAAGTGAGTGACAGAGAGTTTATCCTAGATCAAATATTCCCTATTGTGGAAAAGGGGGCATTATGTGTGCACCCAGAGTATGGATAAGGGGGAGCTTCCATTCATAAATGCTTTTAAAAAGGTCAAAATTTCCAAGGGAAAACTGTGTTTTAACCTAGAAAAGATGGTTTTCCTCCTCCCATATGACTTAGGGGTCATGAAAAGTTGTTTTAATGGTATCAAGGGGTGGAGACACCTCACAAAGTGAATGCGACAATTTATAAGGTGGATATGACACTTATGACAATTAATGTGACACTTACCAAGGTGCATATATCACTTTGCGACACTTTGCGACATTTAGGGTGCCAAACACAAATGTGTCATTCTGATGTGTAATAGTTAGGGACTTGGATTAGGGTGGAGAGTAAAATTTATGGGCTCAACCCAATGAAAACATAGGGTTATGAGTTAGGAAGTGTCAAATAAAAATTGTGTATAGGTATAGTCAGGAGGCTCCTCTAACATAGGAGATAAACACGATGTCACATAAATAAGACCGATGAGATAACCCCTCCAAATCTTGACTAAGCATAGAAAAGAGATCACTTTTGGGGGTTTTAATAATACATCTATCATGATTTTAAAGCTTCGGGCTATGTTACCCAGCCTATAAGCTCAATACCGAATGTTGAATGTACCCCGCAAACACTAATTGTGGGTTGTTATCCTAGTGGATTGTTATTTAGGTTGACATAAAGTAGACGATGAGGGGATTATCATTGTACTTGAGGTGGACTCTACATAACTTATCTTAGTACCCCTGGGGGGTTCCATTGTGATTCCTTTGTACTTTGGATAGGAAGAGATTTGAATTGGAGGTCAAGGTAACTATTTCTCCTAGTCAATCCTTAACTTCTTTAGGTTATTTGGACAATCAAGGATTTCATCACCACTAGGTAGAAATCATTTCGAAAAGTCGTTTTCTTGGTTTGTATCTTTTAGGATTTTTTTTTTTAGTGGTATGTTTTTTTGCATTGGGGACTTAGGTGATTGTGTTGGAAAACGCCTTGAATATTTTATTTAAGGTTGTTGAGGAACCACTCCATCAATTGCGAAGATTTCAAGGTATTCCACGTAAATAAGTTCCTATAAATTCTCCCCCTCCTCCTGAGAGATGTCATCTTGATCCAACCAAATTTTTTTTATCAGATAGTATGGTTGACTTTGCAAAGTTTGAAGATACAAAGATAGATTTTTCCACAGTGAGGTTTAATAATATATTAGATCTTAAAGTTGAAGGCCTCGTTAGACATTTTAACCCTCTGCTGATAGTATCTGATGATTAAGGTTTTTTGCGCATTATGGATGGAACTTTGAAAGTTTCTGGGTTGTGACCCCCACAAGCCCCACATCAGAAGTTGTAACTGTAGGAATATTCCCTCCAAACATTTCTAGCAAAATGAATATCATGGCCAAAACCATGATAGTCGTGACCATCAATAGCTCTTTTCCACTAATTGTCGAGTCAACTCCCTCTTAGAGTGTGACCCCTTCGTTTCCTTTTATATATAATTATTTTACATTGGGAATGTCATCAGTTTACATGCATAATGTGTCAGTTGGATATCAAACAAATTCCCAAGTTTCTAACGTTGGTGACGAGAGTTATTTGACTCCCCTCCAAGATTTTCCTTGGGGTGAGGGGCATATCATTTCATTAATATCATCACTTGGGAGCCTTATTCGTACTTCCTCTGGCCATAATACTACCTTGTGATGGGTCCCTTCACTAGGTGGTGGGTTTCAATCTATTGAAACGTCATCTACATCTGACCCCTTCATATCCATTGGCAGGATGGGGATAAATCCTTTTTTTTCATCATAGTTTTGTTAGGCGAAATTTTTTTCCAAACATATTTGAACCCATTTCTCGTACGGTAATAAATTTTGAGGTATCTACGTCCTTATGGTTAGGGATTTCACCCTTCTTATCAAAACCCTACATTTGTGGCAAACTCTTCCTAGCAACCTGGTGCCAGTAAAAATACATGTTTTTTATTTTCTTATTCCAACTAACCTGGGGCTACTCTGGCATAAAAACCCTTCCATCCAAAGGGATTATATAACTCTTGGTCTTGGATCATTTGAAATACTGAGTCAGAGCAACTCTTGGATTCCCTGCAGTTACCCCAAGACCATTATACCTACGCAGGCCCATTTTTCCCAACTAACCACAGGTACAATCATGGGTCTATCACTTCACAATTCAGACTTCAGGGATATCCCAACCTCTTATTCCATATTGTTTCAAAGCGTGCTTCATCGGATCTCCATACTTCTTCCATGTGCCTCTTCAAATTTGAGGGCTCCACTATAATTTGGGTTTTGAGACTTCCCAAAACTCTATTCCTCTTGCCCACGAACCTTGAGATTTTTGAATCCCAGCTTCCTTAATCCACTACCATATGTTGTCCTCTCACGATCGAAGGTTGAGATCAAATAGTGATTTTGGACTTCATGAATCTTCTCTCATCGATCCTTCAAACTTCTCGAAATCTGAAGTGTTGAGACACCTTACGACTAGCCTCTTTCCAGTTATCCTAGATCTGATGGTCTAGAATCGTTCGTCTCCCTTCATAACGAATCTTGTCCATTGACCTTTATGGAAACTTTAGGGACTTCTCTCCTTGAAGGTTTTCCATCACTCTCCCTCCTAATATTTTCTTCTTTGAATTTCTTTTTCTCCTCTGAACACTTTCTTTGACACTTATTCAAAATATCGATTTGCGCACACCCTGCAACATGTTTTCCTCTGCAATTCAACTTCTCTTTGTGGATGATTATGTACTCCTTGTGGCTATTTTCCAACCACTACTGTCTTCTATGACTAAAATCATTTTACTCCTCTTGATTTTCAAGTCTGAGAACTCTGTCACGAACTCCTTGCAGACGTCGATGCATTCCTTGCATACATAAGTTTCGCGCTATCTCTCATGAGCTTCGATTTGAGAAAGAATCAGTCATGCACTCCTTGCAGACACTATGCACTCCTTTCACTCACTCAATGAAGATAAACAATTGAAACTTATTCGCTCTTCATAGTGACTCATACCTTCAACCATACAAATGCAGTCATGGATACAAGAACAAGAAATAACAGAGAATAAAATAGGATAACAAGTCTACCATTCACTCATTCAGAAAGACACAATAATAACACAAATTTGGGACAATACTCATCTTCTATATTCATTCAACTGAAACTTACATACATTCATACAATGTTTCTCTGTATCTCCCAGCTCTTGGCTACAATGGAAATATATACATTAGATTCAATAGCAACAACAACAGCCTTCTCTCGGAAACAATACAAAGATTTATACAAAGGGACTCTTCGAGTTCTTCCCTCCAACTACTCTATTCTATCCTATTGAAATAAAACCGTTCAACTATTAATCATTTATTACAATAAATGTTCGAGTCAGATAGATAAGAGCGAAAGATCCAGATCTATACTACAATTCTTCACATTAAATACAAATACATACCCCCATCGATCTTACGCAATGGCTCTACCTCTGATCATTAAAAATGTTCACAACTCAAAATCTTTGTCAGATATTACATTAATACACCATCTTTGAATTTCAAATATTTTGAAAATGCGCGCTATTGCACACAAATGTCTTCCACGTGCGCTTTTCCAGCGATGCTCATAGTCTGCTACAATGTTGGTACTGATCTATTGTTGAATTTTTGGAAAAATAAGGAAACTCATATATCTTACCATATTCAAGAGTGGTTAAGGAGAAAGATAATGATTAAGGTATCCATCCCTCCAAATTTCTTGTTGTAGTGATTCTTGAAGTTCTTGTTTCCTTACATTTCAAGGACGTTCCAAATTCCAGAGTAACTACAGAGGAGTAATATATCTTCAGGACCCAACAAATAGACTTGATTTATTCTTGTTTTGGCCTACTTTATGAGATCTTAATATATGTACCATGGTAAAATATTGACCTCATGTTTATGGAATTGTTTATTTTGTGGAAATTCCATCAACAAAATTGGTCACAAATGAAATGACACATCTCTCCATCCAAGCTTCTACTTCAACCCCTTCCTCCCAAATGTTAGACGTAAAAAATTTGCAATCAACAAACCCAAAGGGTATCTGACAACGTGGCGGGAAGAAGAAGGGTAAGGATAAAAAGGGAGGGGGAAATAATAACAAGAATGTAAATAAACCAGAATATAGTTATGGTGGGGGTAAGAAATAAAAGAGCAATGTTAAATTCCCTTTTAATATTTGAAAGGAAGATCACCTCACTCATTAATTCCTCAATATGGACAAGGCCTAGAGTTTATTGGCACAACAACAACCTTCTGTGTTACCCAATATGTTTCCTAATGGACAAAATATGGCTTCTAGATATTTAACTAATGTTGAGACTCAACAGGGGGTAACCAAGATACTCCTCTACCCGATGGAACATAATTGAATGTCTATATTCTTAGTTCATATTCTTATATGTAGACTCGTGTGTGTAATTATGATAATCCCGAGTCTAGGTCTAATAATGAGGAACCCCCTAAGAAGAAAAGGTCTTTTCATATTGAGAAGCCTTCTGTGAGTGATACAATTACTTAGATACCGAAGGGTGTGTACAAGAGGTCGTTCCATAATCCAAATGCTATGGACACTCAAAATTACTCCATTTTATAATATTTGTCTGAATCTCCTTGTCTGATTTCTCTCTTGAGGTAATCCAAAGTTTCCCGGTACAACATAGTGTTTTTCTTTATTCTATTGAGGCTATTTATGCTTCTGGGTAACAAATCATCACATTTTATCCTTCTAATATCAAGCATTGCCTCCCTTATTTTGTCACTTTTTAGATCCAAGTGGTGTATTCCACAAAGAATATATTTAGGAATGTTATTGGTGAGGGATCATCGACATGTGTGATGTCTCTTGCTTGCTCAAAAGCTATAGCCTCTCCAGATCTTGCTTCATATCCTACTCTTTTGACCACTTTCGATAGTCATTATTTTTGTCGCCATGGAATAATTTCCTCCTTTCCCATACACTTGGAAGGAAAAACTAAATACATTCAGGTGAAGTTGTCGACACTTTGCTTGATTACAACATTTTGTTAGTTCGCAGTTGGACTTATTCCATGACGCATGTCATATCTTTGGTTTTTAAATTTATTTGTTTTTTCCATGAAGGAAAAATCATAACGGTTGAAGAGTTGGTGTTCAATAATTTTGATTCAGCTGCACACATAGAATCCAACTTTCCCTTGGTAGGAAGTTCCCCCAAAAAAACCCAAACTATTGGCATTGGGATGTGTTATTCATTGATGGGAACTTTCAATATCCCAACACTAATTTCATACATTTGTTCCACTCTAGCTAGCTCAAGTCCATCAAATTCACTGATACTCATATCCCAAGTGCACCATTATCGAACACAACATTTCAAATATCTTTAGATTCTATCATTCCCATATGATTCAGTAGAAGGGATTGAGCATGCAGTAATGGAAAGACCATTGTCTATAGTTGAGATTGATTACCATTCCATTTAAATGGCCATTGTAGTCTCAAATCCAACTCTTCTTTTGACATAGGAGGTTTATGATCTTACGACACCCATTTGGGTGGATAACTCTTCTGATTATTATGATTGTATTGATATGTTATTTCCATTGGATGAGGCTACTCTAGAGGGAATGACAGTTCCATAAATTCCATGGGAGGATTTATATCGTCGATCATATTTCCTCCTTGATATGGATCAGATTGAAAGAGGAGATTTCCATGTTTAAATTAACGACAATATAGATAAGACTGTGAACCATTTAATGACACATGGAATTTATGCTGAAGGGAACAAGGCCAATATTTTGGAAACAATACCTATTAACATATCATGTGATCCCAACATCATGGAAAATGTCTTCATCGGTGCAAATTATTCTCCTGAGAGAGATCCATAGTTTCACAATCTTGTTTAAATATCTTTGTGATGTTATTTCTTGGTCATACTAAGAGATATCAAGTATAGACCCTAGAATTGTCGAACATAAAATAAATACTTATCCTAATGCTAATACTATTCAAAAAAAGGTTGAGGTTAGTGACCCTTAGGAAGGAATTTTTAATAAAGGTAGAGGTAGATTAGCTCCTAAAGTTAGGTTTCATCTATCGATTTTCTCTTAATAAATGGGTATAGAACCTTGTTCAAGTTGATAAAAAGTAAGGGACCATCCATGTATGTATGGAGTTTAGGGATTTTAACAAATCTTGTCCAAAAGAAAAATCCCAACACAATTTGTAGGCCGAATTATTGATGAGTGTTCGGGAAATAATATGTTCTCCTTTATGGATGGATTCTTTGACTACAATTAGATCCCAATTTAACCCAAGGATTAACATAAAATTGAATCTGTTTGTCTTTGGGGAACATTTGCATACTACAAAATTCCTCTTTTTCTTAAAAATGTTGGAGAAACTTTTCAGAGGGCCATGACCTTTGCCTTCCATGACATGAAATACATTCACGAGGCATTTTTAGATGATCTACCCACTCATTCTCATCATACAAATGATCATATAAATCCCCTTAGTTCTGTGTTTGAGTGGTGTCATTATTATTGCATCTGGCTCAATGCACACAAACATAATTATTTTTCTATTAGATCAAGGAGTCTCCTTTGATTTATCATTTCGAAAAAAGGGATCACTATGGACCCTTTAAAGGTTGAGGCAATAGTTCAGTTTCCTCCCCCACACACTATTCATGAACTTCAAAGTCTCCAAGGGAAGGATACTTTCTTTCATCATTTGATTTCTAACTATGCAGAGATCACTAAGGGCTTAATGTGTTTTCTGAAACAACTGGTCCCTTTGGAATGGGATGATTAAGTGGAAATATATTTCTATGTTTTGCAAAAGGCTCTAATGTCTACCCCTTTCCTTAGTCCACCCAATTTTACTTATGACTTCTTGTTGTACCTAGTGGCATTTAAATTGACTGTAGGTATGGTTTTTGTACTAGAAGATTATGTCCTTGTCGAGCATGTCATTTATTATCTGATTCATGGTTTGGTTGATGTTGAGTTGCGGTATTTTCATGTTGAGAAACTATCTTTGATAGTTTTCCATGATTTAAAGGGACTTTGGCATTACATTCTTCTCCGTAAGACTACCATTATTGTAGATGTCAATCCTTTCCAATATGTATTGACTCATTGTATTATCGACATGAAATATAAAAAATGGATTGTGATTTTACATGAATTTGACTTAGACTTCACGTCGACAATGTCGAAAAAGTCGCCTACTTTTGCAGAGTTGATGTCTGAGATTCGTAGGGAAGATAAAGAAGAAATATTTGAATACTCCTTTATAAATGAATCAATCTCCTAGATATATTATATTGACCCTTTGTATGGATAAATTATTGTATATATCTAGATATTTAAGTTCTCCTTGCATTACTCAAGGGATGATTGACAATGCATTCTCCACCAGGCAAAATACTTTCTCATTATTGATGACACCTTGTATCGCCACAATGTACACTAGAGTTTATGTCATTGTTTGATGCACAAACAATTGGATTTAATTTTTATTGACTCTCACAGTGGATCATTTGGAGGTCATCTCTTTGGGTTGGGGACATCCCAAAATATCTTTCATGGTGGATACGTTTGGCCCACGATCTTCAAAGATTGTATGGATATGGTCAAAAAATGTCATCCATGTCAAGTTTTTACACACAATATGCCTTCACATCCTTCCCCTTTATTTACAGTCATCATTTTGATCCCTTTCACTAAGTGCGGAGTTGATTTCATGGCATGCCACCTACTGTGGAGAAATTCCCTTGAAAGAATGATCTACCTTTAATATACCCCAAAAACATCTAGAAAAAGTTATGAGAGAAAGAGGGAAGAGAGGGTTAATGAGTGCACCTTCAATCCTTATGGTTGATGTAGACATATTTCGCTTGTTGTCACCTCCTAGATCATAGATCTCCTCCCAAAGATGACCTACAAGGGGTTCAGAATATAATAACAAAACATATACAATCTCTAATGATCACTTTAAAGGCTGAAGTATAGATACAAATGCTAAAATTAACAAGAACATGTAATTATAGGGTTTTGGGACAAATATAATCTATTTTATTCAAATTCAAGATAAAAGGTTACAACCTTTGCTTGCGACTGCTCTAGTCAAGGCTCCTTTATCATGGATCCAAGTGCACAAATCCAACATAAACGCATCACAAACAATATTCCATCAAGGGAAGAAGGAAGTGTTTCATAGGGAGATAGGCTGGAGGGGAAAGTTGAGGCTTAAACTTAGAGAAAGATCCAAATATTAAGCAATGAGAGGTAAAGGATTTTGAAAGCGTTTTCCTATTCTCTTGTTCATGTGCCTAAATGACTCCCCAAGGCCTCGTTTTATATGAAAATTATATGGTTATTGAGTCTGGGGATAGGCTACAATAGGTAAAATGGTTAGGAAACCCTCCATAGCCTATAAAATCCATCCAAATTTGTACATGTTGGCATAGGGGCAAACCCAGGGTTCAACGCTCAAGAGTGCACCAAAAAAACCCTAACTACCGACACTTTCGGCAACACCTGCGAATCAGATGAAGTCTCACTTGAGGTAGAGGCAGGAGTGGTTGTAGGACTCCAGTGTCTGCAACCTTAGCTAGGACATAGATATGTGATTACATTATTCTATAAAAGCACTTAGAAGTTACAGTTCATCCATATTTAATCAGTATCTACTCTGCAGTGAAAACCCTAATCAAAGAGCATCATGATATTCACCCATATATAGTATAGATGAGCACTAGGCACATTCACATGGGTTAGATCTAGCACTTATTCATATTATTAAGCACAAAACATCATCAGATCTATATATCATTTATCTATGCCAAAGAACTAAGAAAGTGAACACATAAACACATCAATACATCGCACAAAGAATAACAACACATGATATATGTGGTTCACCCCCAGCCTGGGGCTACCTCCACCAACTATTATTCTTTTTTATTATCTTCTATCAATCTTCTACATGCACAGAGCCACAAGATCCTACTCCACTTAGGATAGGAGATCTGGGCGCACCTCGCCAAATCCTCCTTCCTCGAGTCAGGTTACAACAAAAATATTATGCTCAATCTCTTACAGTCATTTGCAGTTAGCCTTGCAAGTCTCACACAACATGCACAAAGAATGTACAACTATCACTTGCACTTAGCACTTGGTATCACACACTTGTGCACTTATCCTCTACTTACATCACCTATATTTCTATTTATACATTAGAAAATGGGCCTAAACATGGGTAAACCCATGGGCTGACATCCACATAAGGGTTACATAAGCCCAAAACCCAAAAATCACTAAACAAGGAGCTGATATCATGTGGTCTCTTCTTTGAATTGCACTCTGCCTTCAACAACCTATCGAAGTCCCAAAATGAGTTAAACATGACCAAGTATCCTCAAAAATTGGTCAAGGGCCAATAGGCCCCCAACACTCACCTTTGACTCATCCTGAGTCACTCTGGTTTGGGTAGATTTTCTTCAAAATCCTTGAGCTTGGCTCAAGCTCCTTCAACCTGTTTCTAGGCCAAGGCCTCCTACTCGACGAACTCTTGGATAACTATTTCATTGACAGGTCCCTTTAAGCATTGTTTGACTACAACAATGACTTGTTCTATCTCTGTCCGTTGCCCTTCAATCTCTTCAAATAGTTGGCATGCTTTGTCCTCGAATGGTTGGATTCTCTGAGTCACTTCCATGAATTTTCTCTATATGGTCTGGACATGCTATTCAAAAGTGCATTGTTTCTAGGATCACTTCATCCTTTGAACTGCTGATAAGAGCTTCAACTGTGCATGTACTGATGATGCTTTCTACTTTTCCTCCTGGAGTTGTGACTCCAGTTCATTTAGTTCAGGGTCTTCAATAAGTCACTCGTATGTTTGTTCACTTCTACTACTAAGTTTTTTACATTCCACAGTGAATGCTCTAATCCTCTCAATTGCGCTCCGGGCAGTGTCTTCTCTTTGATCTCACACGTCCTGTGGGGTACTTGACACTGTTTGTAGCTCTAGGTCCGTGATTCTCTGTTGGAGCTACTGGATAGCTTCTGCAAGATGTGTTACTTTCTGCTCCACTGGTTCTTCCACCTTTTTCTCTAAGCCTGTCATAGAGCAAAGTGCTCTGCTAACTACTTCTTTGACACTGAGTTGTTCTGTAAGAAGCTACTCTCTCTCTTGTTTAACCTGTGCTCTCTCCTTTTCAAACTTGGTGTGGATATTATCCTTCTCCTGTTGTGCAAATCATCGTTTCTCTACCATTTCATGTTGTGCTTGCTTTAGGGCCATCGTGGCCTGTTCTTTCTCTTCTTTCACTTGATGAGGGTGAGCTTCCATTGCATCAACTATTCTGTAGAATTGTATAGGTTCATCTCCCAACTCTGCTTATTATGATGGTGGGGGTGTAGTGGATACTTCACGGCTGGATTGAAGGGCCTTATGTACCCCCTTGAGTTCTATCTCAATCCTATCATACATGGCTACTTTCCTGGCTTCGGTGTTCTACATAATCTCCTGCGAGGTGTCTGATATGGTTGCAATGATGAAGTTGAAGTCATCGAGCATGAGCAAAGTTTGCAACTTGGTCTTACTAGCTATGGATTTCTTCATCGAGGTGGGTTCGTGGGGGAAACCTTCATTTTATTAGAGGGATCAACCTCATCAACATGATCCCTAGGCGGTGTTACATCGCTTGGATTCTGTTGATCATCTTTTCCATTGGTCTCTTCTTTATCTGCTTCGTCATCACCTCCTCATCCCGGTGACTCTGAAGTGGTTTATTTTGATGTGCTCCTCAAGTTTTGTACCTCTTCAGTCTTCTTCCTTCTACTGGTTCCATATGTGTCATGAGTGGCCTTTGAGCTGCTAATTAGTTCGGTATAAGACATTTTTGCAGGGTCAACAGGGATAAGGAGCTTTGTAGACTAGTCCTTGGTTATCTCCCCGAGGTCCTCCTCTGTGAGCTTATAGTATGATTGAAGTTCTTATTTATGCTCATCTATGCACGTAGTGATATAAATAAAGTGTCAATTTGCGTGGAACTTCATGAGGGATCTGAACCTATGCAGGGTGTTCGAAATCATACGAGGGAAAACCCCAATAGTCCTCTTCAACTGGAGATAATATGTGTGAAATATTGTGTTTTACTGCCACTATTTTCCCATATCGCTCGAGTACTAGAGTGTGGTCAACTTCGCAGTGAGTGGCTCAAATGGCTCAATATTTAGGAAGGTCACACCTTCCGACATATCCCAAGAAGTAAACGTTATGAGGATCACTAGCCAGCTGAAATGGAACTCATAGCCCTAATACTGAGCTTCACGACAATCCAATTTGAGCCGATTGACTAAGTACTTCGCCCAGTTCATTTGGAGTCCTTCTACACATTTTCTAGTGAGGTGAACAACGAACCCTGTGAACTACGTAGGTCTATTCTTTCTCACTAGATTTCCTATGATCATCTGGAAGGCCAGGCACACTGCACTATTCTGGATGGAAGCTATCTTGTATCCTCGCATCCCTTTTTCTACATCGCCATATGTGTATTTAATCCTTTGTGCCAGTGCATGGTCTGCAACCTTCCCTGGGTAGAAGTCTTATGGGTCAGGTCCATGTATGCTCAATCTGGTGATCCTATGGATCAGTGTGGGATCGACTCTGATGCATCTGTCTAGCCATATATAGTCATCGTGGTAGTACGATAGTAGGATATTGACACACGCATTAACCTCTTGGTGCCTTCCAAAATGTGGAATCTTCATCACATTCAGGATGGTGGACTGCACAGGGTTCATAGTCCATGGTTGGAGAATTATTTTCAAGTTATTTCCCTTCGTCCTAGTCAAATATCTATGCGGGGTGAGCATACTATGGCTCTTGTAGTCTCCTAGGTTGAAGTCATTGAATTTTAATGTCGCGATCTTATTCAATTGCATTCTAACTGCATGTATCCCCTTCGAGAGGTATGCAGTAACTAGGGTGTAATCAAAATCCCTCAGGACATTGTCACTACTCACCATGCCAGCCAAAGGCAGGATGTAGTCGGGCAAGATAGTTGGGATTAACTTCGCATTCGCCAAGTCATCTCGATGCTTGGTTCTCTTCTCTACTACAGCTCGGGATGGTCTAGATTTGTGAGCAGTCAACGGGGAGGCTTTCACTCCTCTCATCGATGAGGCTTGAATACATGCGGACATTACTTTCTCATCCATTAGATTGATTAGACATTCTTCGACACACTTTTCAAATGTGTTGAGTTCATCCGAAATACACTATCAAGATTGGATAACTCAGATTGATGAATGGGTGCTCAAAGAAATAGAAAAAATGTCGATCTTAGTAAGCATAGTGCGGTAAAAATGACTTGGCTTGGATACAATTTTCAAAAGTGTTCTTAGTGCAACAGTCGTCGAAATAAGTAGACGGTGGGGAAATATATCTCTCCAACGGACAAGAGGCCTTCATCAATGTGGTTCTGTCTGTTGCGGTGTGGTTCCAACGGTCTGAAGACGATATTTCTGCTCATAACTATTGTTCTAACCATTTGGGGGCATCAATATAACGGTCATAATGCCTCCAACGGTCATATTTCCTCACCATGGCGAAGTGTCATGTTGCACTGTTATGATATCTCGACAAAGTTCTAGTTTTGCAAATCTTCCTTTTGCGAGGGCCTCTCTGGAACATTCTGCAACTTTTCTCTCTTCTTACTGAGATTTCTATCCTTATTCCCTGTGATCTTCGTCTCGGTATTCCTCTTTCCATTATGATTCTTATCTCCTTTTGGCAAAGTAAGTTCGCATTGTTGAGATTCTTTCATAGGGTTCAAGGGAAATACGTTTTCTCTGTCTGGGGTAGGTGCTCCACTCTTCTGTGAGTCTTCTTGTGTTCTTTCAACTTCAATATCCACGTTTCTAGTTCTAAACAACTTCGATCTATTCTCCTTTTCTTCAATCAAGTGCGTTATTCTTCTAGTCGTGAAATCTTTTAATACCTGCTTCTTCTATTCTAAGACTTTCTCTTCTGTTCTTTTGTCGTGAACCTTCTCAATCCAGGTTTTTCCTAGTAAAATAGAAAATGGGCCATCACTCTCAATAAATTTAACAACCTCAAAATCTTCCTCTATCAAAGTTCCATGATCCGTCATAGATATCTAGGTGACTCTTCCACGTAGGGTTATCAAATTTCCTCTGAATAATCCTATTCCTCCCAATGAAGGAATCATAACAAGCTTTCCTAAAATTTCCCAAGTTCTTTCTGTCATGATATTCACCTATGTTTCTTCATCCAGAACACAGTCAATGTTGAAGTCTCTTATTCTTGTTTCTATGCATTATTTTTCTTTTAAGATCTATGATTAGTTGATATTTCATTGATCATTCAGGGTTTCTTTTATTTATAGCAATAAATTCTCTGTTTCTTTTTGGGGTTCTTCCATGTTCTTAGTTTCTTAATCTTCCTCAGGGTTTTCTTGTCTCATATTCATTCTTTCAAGCTTAGCAACCATTCTAGGGAAATCAAAAACTTCATGGTCCATAGCTTTACAACAAATACAAATAGGATTTATACCAGGGAATTCCTTAGCAATATGTCCTGCTCTTCTGCAACTATAGAAAAGAGTTAACCCTCTCTTTCTTTTGAACGATCCCCAACCTTTCCTATACTACGTACTAGACTCACAATAACTAACCTGCAAAAAATTATTTCAAGGATCCTGCATCCATTTGTTAGTCCAAACATTGTTTCTATGCATAGGAATGACATGTCTTTCATCATTTCTATCAGATCTACTCATATCAAATCTTATTTCTTCAAGTTGGTCCCTAGTTTTCAGGCTAGGACAAAATTTATCAAACATAACTAGATCCATAGTTTCGAAATAAAAATTTCCACTTATCTTACTTTTTCAATCAAAACTTTTCACTGTTCTTACCTCTATAAGAGCACAAAGCTTCAAGATCTTACCTGTTTTCTTCAGATCTATCTTCTCTTCTTAGCACAAATATTTACAATTCAAGTAGAATATTGTGCACTATGGAAATAGATCTACGCACATATATTTATCTTTTTCTTTACTTCAGTTCCCAACAATCACAGTTTCAGGTCCCGGCAATGGAACCATTTGTTGGCATAGGGGAAGACCCAAGGTTCAACGCTCAAGAGGGCACCAAAAATACCCTAACTACCGGGCCTTTCGGAAACATATGTGAAGAATATGAAGTCTCACCCGAGGTAGAGGCATGGGTGGTTGCAGGACTCTAGTGTCTGCAACCTTAGCTAGGACACATATATGTGATTACAATATTCTATCAAAGCAATTAGTAGTTATAGTTCAGCATTATTTAATTAGTATCTACTCCGTAGTTAAAACCCTAATCGAAGAGCATCACAATATTCACCCAGATCTAGTATAGACGAGCACTAAGCACATTCACATGGGTTATATCTAACACTTATTCATAATATTAAGCACAAAACATCATTCGATCTATCTATCATTTATCTATGCCAAAGCACTAATCAAGTAAACACATAAACACATCAATACATCATACAAAGCATAACAACACAGGATATACATGGTTCACCCCCAGCCTAGGGCTACATCCGCCAACTCTTCTTCTCTTTTATTATCTTTTATCAATATTCTACATGCACAGAGCCACAAGATCGTACTTCACATAGGACAGGAGATCTTCACGCACTTCACCAGATCCTCCTTCCCCGAGTTAGGTTACAGCACAAAGCATATGCTCAATCTCTTAAAATCACTTGCACTTGGTCTTGCAAGTCTCACACAACATGCACAAAGCATGTACAACTATCACTTGCACTTAGCACTTGGTATCACACACTTGCACACTTCTCCTCTACTTACATTGCCTAACTTTCTATTTATACATTACAAAATGGGCCTAAACATGAGTAAACCCATTTTCCAACATCCCCATACCCATTACATAATCCCAAAACCCCAAAATCCCTAAACAAGGAGCCTAGATCCCGCGATCTCCACTTTGACTTGCGCTCCACCTTTGACAACCTATTGATGTCCCAAAATGGGTCAAACATGACCAAGGATACTCAAAACTTGGTCAAGGACCAATAATACAATTTTATATTTTTTTCAACTTTTGGAGGTAAACACAGTCTAAGTAGCATGCAGTAAGTGTATGTATCCAAGCTAACTAGCATGCAGCACAAGTGTGTACACAAGCTATTAGTGCAGCAGGGTGTGTACACTATCCACAAAAAGGTTTTTTAGAAGGAATTCTGAATAATAGTTTTGGAAAAGTATGCAAATGTATGGGCCAATGTCTTGGATGCATAGATGTGGAATTTTTGGACTATAACACCACCTGCCTTTGGCTAGGGGGAATTGTTACATTATCATTATTTTTTATTACTTTCCAAAGTGGGCGAAATCCATGAAAACGTTTTCAAGCAATGATGGAACTGTTGCATTTTTTATATTCAATCAGGTGATCACTAGGTTCAATGTTCTGAACGATATTGTCACTTACCATGGTAGTCACCTCCAGAAACAAATGATGTCGAATCTCACATAAATATTGGGTTTTAGGCAAGATAATTTTTCTTTGTAATACCCATAGGAATGATCCGGATTATTTTCGGCACGAAATGAGAGCGGAGATATAATAAAGAAATGCACAGAGATATTGCAGATATTCAATAATATAACATCAATGTATCAAAGATACAACCATAAACACAGATATATAGTAATACATGATTTCTATTAATCAAATGAATGTACAGAGACTGTAAAAATACAGAGTGAAAGACTCGCTAGAATGGTGGCAGCTTATCTCTGAGAAGAGATGTGACAGCTACTCGCATTCGCAAGAAGATGATTACAATGAGGCTCTGAAGGCCTTTTTACAATAAACGGGAATTCCAAAAGTCCTATACATCCAAAAACCTAACCCTAGGAGATGAAGCGCCAAAAGTCATGTGGGCCCCGTTTGGGTAAGTGAGCACATCAACTTCCCAGGGTCGTAACTTTTGCATACGATCTCCGTTTTAGGCGCGTGATAGCTTGTTGGAAAGGTATCTTCGAGGAGATTAATTTTGGGGGATCAATCATGCCTTTGGATATCATTCAGAACCTTCATCTTGAAAAACCTTCATTTAGGCCCTCAAAATGGCCCCGGAAATCAAAACCTGCTAAAAATAGTAAATTGCCAAAATTGTCATAAAGCTATTTTGAGCAAGTTGGAAAAGGTGGGTGGCCACCAATATCCACCTGGATCAATCCTCCCTTATTAGGAATCAATGGTCTCCATTGCGTTCATTTACCGGGGGAGAAGGAAAAGCATTTGTTGAATCTGCATCTTGGTGAGCTGCTTGTCTTACTGGAGAAGTCACACTGCTTAGTTTGTGGAAATCTGTCACGAACCTATGGCTGGAAGGTTTGGACCTTTTTAACCAGTTTGGCTATTTTAGATGACTGTGTGCATAAGGAATCTTCGTACTTTGCTGCAACCTTGTCGACCTGCTTCTGTTGGATAGAAGGTGCTTTGGTCGAAGCTGTGGTGGCTACAGTATCCTTCTATTCACCCTTTGGACAGATTGTGGAGAAGATGAATTTTGTAGTATGAGATACTACCTTGTGGCATTGTTTAGGTGCGGCAGTAGTTGGAACTACCTCTGGTATCCTGTAGAGATGACCCCCAAGAGTAATAATGACACTACGGGGTCGAGACTCATAGATAGCATGGCGTTTCCACATATATGGCTGGCCCAAGAGAACATCACGGACATCCAATGGGGAAACATCACATAATACCTCATCCTTGAAGGGTTGGATGTCGTATGATAATCGACACTGCTGGCTGACATGAAGATCTCATCCTTGGTGAAGCCACCCGATGTTGTATGGTTGCGGGTGTGGTGTTGTCAACAATCCCAACTGTTTGACGACCTCTGCTGAGATGAGGTTCTTATGGATTCCGCTATCAACAATAAAATGCAGCGTGGTCCCCTTCACCCACATCTGTGAATGAAAAAGGCGCTCCCCCTCTTTTGGATCTGTTGGTTCTTCTGGTTGAATTGTTGCAGTCATGACAATAGCAGTGGGGTCTGCGTTGATGATCTGTCTTTTACCAGTATTTTTAGAATCAGATTCTAAATCAGGGTTCGGCTCCTTGTCTTTGATCTCGACCACCAATTATTGTTTTGAGTGACATTCATTCGTGTTGTGCCAGGGGATTTTGTGGAAATCACACCATTTTCAGGTGTCCTTCTTTGTCTTCCCGTGACCCTTCTTTTCATGTGGCTTGGACTGGTTTTTGGGAGACCGTTTGTTAGGGTTGTCTTTGTCATACTTTGGTTGTTGTGGATTTGCAAACCCGAACTCCCGTTTGTTTTGGTGCTTAAATTTCTTCTCAATTTTAACATCATATCGATAGGCAGCACCGAGTGATGAGATGTCCAGAAAATCCATTTCAGTTTGGATGTATCTGTGTAGAGCCCCACGGTATTTCAGAACCAAATGTCGTTTGGAGTCTTTGATACCCAGCTTGGTGCGCAAGGTATGGAAGCTATTAGTGAACTCTGGAGCTGATTGGCCCTTCTCTTTCCATAGTGTGGTCCATCTCATGTACTGGTCCTCATAGTTGCCAACAGGGTAGTATTGTTCCTTTACCGTATCCACAAAAAATTCCCAAGTGGGCTCGGCCCCATATATTCAAGAATCCTCTGTGGAACTCTGCTCCCAGTAAGTTTCCCATCAATGTTTGACATGGGGGAGAGACTTAAGGCGTGCGAAGGTGATCTTTTCCTTGTTTGAAAAATTATGAATAGAGAAATAACCTTCTAGCAGATTTAACCATTTATCAAGGGCATCTGCATCTATTTGACCTTCAAATACCAGAATATCAAAATTAACCTGTACCTTGAAAGGCGAGGTGCCTCCAAAGTGGTCGCTTGATGAAGATGTGCCTAATGCTATCGGCAGGTATTGAAGGATGTGGGAAAAATTCTCCATCATTTTGTCCCTCTGTCGTGTGAGATCTTGCTCAAGCAACAGACTGATAGGATCGTCTGCTCCATCGTTTTTATTTTATTCCACCATTGAGGGTTTCTTGGCTGTGTGAGAGTGATTTTCCTCGAGAGAGACAAGATCGAGACCCAACTTTCTATACTCGGACCTCGTTGGGGACATGCACTAAAAAATGATCAAGAGCAGCCTGCTCTGATACCACTGATCCAGATTATTTTCGGCACGAAATGAGAGCGGAGATATAATAAAGAAATGCATAGAGATATTGCAGATATTCAATAATATAACAGAAATGTATCAGAGATGAAACCATAAACATAGATATACAGTAATACACAATTTCTATTAATCAAAGAAATGTACACAGACTGTAAAAATACAGAGTGAAAGACTCGCTAGAATGGTGGCATCTTATCTCTGAGAAGAGATGTGACGGCTACTCGCATTCGCAAGAAGATGATTACAATGAGGCTCTGAAGGCCTTTTTACAATAAACGGGAATGCCAAAATTCCTAGACATCCAAAAACCTAACCCTAGGAGATGAAGCGCCAAAAGTCATGTGGGCCCCGTTTGGGTAAGTGAGTACATCAACTTCCTGGGGTCGTAACTTTTGCATACAATCTCCGTTTTAGGCGTGTGATAGCTCGTTGGAAAGGTATCATTGAGGAGATTCATTTTGGGGGATCAATCATGCCTTCGGATATCATTGAGAACCTATATCTCTAAAAACCTTCATTTAGGCCCTCAAAATGGCCCTGGAAGTCAAAACCTGCTATAAATAGTAAATTGCCAAAATTGCGATAAAGCTGTTTTGAGCCAGTTGGAAAAGGTGGGTGGCCACCAATATCCACCTGGATCAAGGAAAATGAGGAATTTTAGGTCATTAACAATTCTCTAAAGACCATTCTCCAACATATAGTCAATGCGAGTAATGCTAACTGGAAAATCACGCTCTATATAAGTTTATGGTCATACCAAACTTCAGTTAAAACTACTACTGGTTTTTCGTCATTCCAACTCATTCATGGGTTGGAGACGGACTTATCGGTTGAATGTAAAATACCTTTGCTTAATATCACCGTCAAGATTTTACTGGACTCTTCTAAGTTAGAAATTTGTCTTAACTATTTGGAACAACTTGACAAGAAACATCACAATGCTACCAGTCCAAATGAGGCTCATAATAAGAGAGTTAAGAGTTAGTATGACAAGTCTGTGCACCAAACGATCTTCTCTGAAGGTGATCTAGTTTTGGTGTATGTCCAGTATAAAGTCGCCTTGGGGTAGGAAAGTTCAATCTTTTGTGGCATGGCCCTTACATAGTGAGATGTTCCCTCCAGAAATGAGCCTAAAAGTTGTAGTATTTTGAATGGAATATTCTCTTGGAGCCCAGGATTGGGTTTATCTTAAGAAGTACTACGATTGAGCCTTTATGCTTAGGAGTTCCTTTTTTAATTATTGTGCATTATTATATTTAGTTATACCATAGGTATTTTTTTGTGTTAGTGGTACTTATAGTGCTTCTTCTTGATTGGAATATGTCACATGATTCTTTGATTCTCATAAGATTCATTGATGGAACTAGCCTTCACACTCATAACCTTTCTTCCATCGCTTGGTAAATTTACTCGCCCACGGGGCCTGTTGGTCTCTTCCGAAGGAATTTTTATTTTCCTAGATACCAATAATGTTGCCACATACATTGCATTTATCAGAATTCTTTGCAACAACATTTTGCATGGTATTCTATCCTTATAAGTTTGTTTTGATGCTTAGCTGGTAGTGTCTCAGCTAAATGGTGAATTTTGTATTCACAACACTATTTTATGTATTCATTTCTTTTGGGTACATTTGTTGAACTTTATTTTGATTATATTACTTATATTCGTGTTCCAATAAATTACAATTCATTATCTAATGCATTTGTTAACTATGGGTTGGAGTGGCACTTATATCATTCACATTAATCTGAAGAACAAAAATCATGCATGTACATAAAATCATGGGCACATTATCATTAAGAGAAAAAGTGTCATTTATACATATCACACCATCAATTTTCATCAAGTACACAAAAGTTATTAATGTTACAAAAACAGATTTTTAACCTGGATTTTCCATCTATAAGGATCGATAATACAAAAAACAAAAATAGGCATTGTCTAGCTATTCTATGAAATGAATTTTTTCGTTGGAATCCAATGATATAAATTTACATGAATCACTACTTTTTGTTGTTCAAAATCTAATTATGAACGCAAAAATGGATTCATCATGCTAAAAAACCATTGGGACACTCAGATTATACAAAAATAATCACTCAAATCTACGAATATAACAATTTCTCGCAGGATTTTGAGCAAATGTCCCCCAAAAAAATCATCATTTTGTAGAATGTTTAGCCTACGAAAAAAATATATCCTCATTAGGATCATGAGGGACCTTCCCCTCCTCTTGCATGTTTCTCATAGTAGAATACTATGTTGGTAAGTTGTTGAAACATTTATACCCATGCCCATGGTACTCTAGCCACATGCTACTCTGACGGATCTTTGATTTGTATCATTGGCACTGGGCATACCAATATGTTGAGGTTCCTTTAGAAGTTATCTAATAATTGGTCGGTGTGTCCCCATGATGGGTCATCATGACCACGCATTCCATTCCAAGCAAACTCATCGATATGTATTGGTCCAACATCTGTAAAATCCGACAATAAAATTCCCATCATGATTCATACCAAAAATATTTTCTTCCTAAATTATTCATCATTTTAAAATATAAAAATCAAATAATCAAACATATTTTTACCTATATCGTCGTAGGAACTGTGAGGAGGAATTTGCATCTATGGATCATGATGGTAGTCTATCCCTATATAAGGATAGTCCTATATCATTACAACTTGGCGAGACCACCAAGTAAATAATGCATCATCCCATGGATCACCCAATTGTCCTCTTCTATACGTTGACAGGACATCAGTCCACCTCTCCATAGTGTCATCTTGAATATTTTGTGGATGGATATTGACTCGAGGAGTCATCACCGACACTCACTTAAAGAAACAAATGTGCACAAGTGGCTTCCAAAGCCAAAGTTCTTCATTTTTCCTTACTTGCACCCTGTTACTTGAATATTCATGCACATTAGCAATGAAGTAATCCAATCGCATAGTACATTCCTTAATACTTACATGGAATAAAACATCATGGTTATGGATGCCTAATGTAAAGAGATAAATCCTGCAATCTGAACATTCATCAAGAAAATAATATTGAGATTGAGGATTTCTATTTTCCTTATTGGGAGT
Organism: Picea engelmannii; assembly: GCA_009831015.1. Lineage (NCBI taxonomy): Eukaryota > Viridiplantae > Streptophyta > Pinopsida > Pinales > Pinaceae > Picea > Picea engelmannii. The sequence goes on from ML779597.1 coordinate 225,414, forward strand.
TGGCTCCAAACCTTTTCAATATCGGGCACATAATACTCAACAATATATTCATTGAGTGTTAAAACAATGTTTTCTTTCCCTTTAATATTTACCAAATCCCCTCGATGAGGTATCCCTATAAGGAAGTATATGTCTTTGGTTTCAATCTTCAAGTATTTTTCATTAATCATGAATGCATTACCATCGGGATCTCAATATCTGATCAATGTCTGTACCAATCTTCTTTAGTCCTTAATTCCACTGCATCTGAAGAATTTATATAATCTACAACGTCAAAGGAATTCTTGAGCCTCCAAGTCTTTCATGACCTGATTATCCACATATCCATGTTCTCTTTCCCTCCATTCAATCACCATCATGCCAAAAATTCAGATTCTTGATTTAGAATTTTTTTTGGGAAAGTTCACAGAGATGTATGCCACTTCCTTTTAGGACAATCACATACATATGTGACTATCACTAATAGACACTGTGTACATCCTTCCATGTATGTGATCCATGGTGAACACACTGTGTACATCCTTCCATGTATGTGATCCATGGTGAACATAGTCACGTACATGGCCATCTAACCTAAGAAGTACATTAAAAACTCAATAATACACTAAAATCTAAAAATTTATGGATTGAAATGAAGAGGAAGGAACAATATCTTACTTGGGCCATGCTTTTGAATATCGTTCCTTGTGCGTCACGTACCATTTACTGGAAACTTGGAGCGTCAAAATCTCAAAATGCACTCTAATGGGGTAAAAATTCAAATGGTATGGTAAAACCTCATTTTTTACCTATTTTAACACATTTTAGCCTTTTTAATATAGTTTTTTACCCTTTCTTACATACTTTAATGTCATTTAGACTAATTTAAAGCTCTCAACATGTTTTTTTATGCATTTTTTCCACGAGAGGTTTCTCTTTCTTATAGGTTTTGTTATATATGGTGGTGTTTTTTATAATTCTTCACCATGTATCGTGTTCTTTATTGGCATTTACGACAGGTTTCGTCCCTCATGCACAATGCATTTATCCGTACAGGTCAAATATTTTCTATAGGATCAACCCAATTCGTTTATGACATTATACCTTCATGTTGCTTAAAAGGTTTTATTTACGGATGGTAGAGCTTACGTCTTCATGGGTGTCCTAGTTAGTACCTCACTAGCCATTTTGGTGTCGATGTTGCAGTCTTTCTGCACGATCAGAATATGTATTTAGTCCCATCATGACTTTTTGTCGAAGTCTCATGTTCTTTTCTCATATTTTTCTATCCAATTACCCGTGGGGCTTCCAAAATTATTGTGTTGAGTTGTACTTGCATTGCATATGGACCGTTTGCGCTTTTCAGGACTAATGTTGGACTCAACTTGTTGTTGTATAAGAAAATTGTATATGCACTCTATAAAAGTCCCCAACCTTGCAATACTAGCCTTTGTGACTCGACACCTTTTATTTTTGGAGGAAAATTTCCCCCGAGTATCCATGTCCTAGATGTATTTTCTTGCATTGAGCATAGGTATGTTCATCATCCTTGGAATTAGTCTACTCAGTTGTGATGCTCATTTAAATTTATGGAAAATTTTATTCATTTTAATTTAATCAACCTTTAAAATTGTTAACAAAATTAGGAAATTGTTTATCTATAGAGAAGGGACTTCAATTTGCTAGATGTTTAGTCAAAAATAAAACTATTATTTTATCCCATACTTAAATTAGAAAACAATAAAACATAGCAACATATAAAATTTAGAACTTCATATTAGTATGAGCTATTGATTCTTCTTAAATTTCAATGTCTAAGTTTTTCAATGACTCCGCTTCATACAATGGTCCCAATAGAATCGTCTACATAATTGCATAACCTACATATTGGGAAATTTCCATTATCACCATTATGAGTGTTACAATAATACTTCTAGATCCAAATTCTTCTAATTGTGATATTCTCTCTAGGACTATAGCTTTTCCCCTCTCACTATGCTCATGCGCTTGAAATTGACCCTTCATCTCTAGCTTCAAAGACCTCCCCTTTTGCTTCTACTTCTCCTAATCAATTTTCCAATTATGTCCTCCATTGAGTTGATTGAAAGGTGAAATAACAGTTATTTCTACGAGTCTCTTTAAGATCCTTGTTGATGTTGGTAAGTGCAGATTTCAAAGAATAAACATCCATGCAATCTCTCCGAGTCTCTTTAATATACTTGTTGATGTTGGTAAGTGCACATTTCAAAGAATAAACATCCATTCATAACACAATGTAACATTAATGGTATCAAGCCACTTCCATGCTAATGAAAAACAATTTTGTGGAAACAAGATTAAAGGAATGAATAAGAGGTAGTGTGGAGACTAGGTAGGTTGATGTTATGGTGCAAAATTCAAGATGTTGAGGGAAATGAGGGAAGAGGAAAGGGGGAGGCATCGAGGGACAATATGTTTTACCACGGAAAAGGAAATGTGGCATCCTTTGATGGAAAGGATGTGGATAGAAAAAAATACTTTTCACGAGGGTGATGAAACCCTTCGATCAACCTTAAGAACTTTCTTATACCCTTTTCAGTCAATGGATTGTTAAACACATGGCTCAAACCAAGGAGTGTTTTATGGATATTATGATGGTGTTGTACCTTCTTTGCATCTTAGGATGATTTTTCCCACTTCAAGTGTCACCCCTTGATTTGTCAATACAACCACTTGCCTATTTTCATGTCGCTTGATTTGAAAATGCTAAATTTGGTTAATATTGGGAGGAGGGAGACTATTGTTTATATATTTTGATTGATATAAGACGAGTATGATGGGAGCGTGTTTCTAAAAGTGATGTGAAAATGCTAAATTTGATTAATATTGGGAGGAGGGAGACTATTGTTCATATATTTTGATTGATATAAGACGATGATGATAAAATCATGTTTCTAAAAGTTAATAGGATGATATGAAAATCTCTAAGGATAACTATACATAATTTTGATTCGTTGGAAGGTGATATATATATATATATATATATATATATTTATTCATTATGGATTTCTTCTGTAACCCTCCAAGTGAAAGAGAGTGTTTGTATTTGATATTGGACATGTATAACCCACCATAGGTACCACCCCATACCATATTATATATGTTAAAGTAGATGAAAATCAATCAATAAACTGTATTGTAAATCTTACTCCATCATCATTGGTAAGAATGATAAATAAAAAGCTATAACTTTTTTTTTTTTTTAATTAACCACTCATGTTCCGTATAATGTTTATACAGAAAAAGTGTAAAATAATTTCAATTGTATTAATTATGTTATGTGATGTTGGTTTTGGATAAGTAGCTTAGACTAATTATTTTTTTTTCTGTTTGTTAATTTGTGCGGAACCTGTTGGCTATGCGATTAACCTGTGGCTTGAGAAACCGCGATTCAGGGGCATCTAAGCCGTCAAAATCACCCGGGGATCGCACCCGGCCTGAGCCACACCAACCCTTAACATGGTTGGATTTTTTGTCCCCGCAGGTTTCGAACCGGTGACTTTAACATCACGGAGTGGCTTAACAACACACTCCATCACCGACTGTCCTACACCTCGGGGACTAGCTTAGACTAATTATTAATACATAGGACCATTGCTATTTTTTTTGGATAATGAACCTCTTATGGATTATTAAGGAAACATTTTCTCAATTTATATCTAAAAAATAAACGCTCCATATACTTAAAACTAACATTATAAACGCTCTATATACTTAAAACTAACAAGAAAGTGCGAGGAGATAAATTCGTAGAGAGTTCGAATGAGAATAATGGATAATCTTCCACTATTTATACAATAATTTAAATTAAAAAATATTTAATTAAACGCTTCATATACGTAAAACTAACAAGAAAGTGATAGGAGATAAATTCGTAGAGAGTTGGAATGAGAATAATGGAGAATCTCCCACTATTTATACAAGAATTGAAAGTAAACAATATTTTTCTTATATTTATTCTCCAAACAATCCATTATGTTATAGCTATATTCATTTATTGTCCAAACAATCCCATTATGTTATTGTTATATCCCATTATGTTATTATTATATTTTTTTGAAGGGAAAAAAAGTGTATTATATTTATTCTCCAAACACTGTATTATGTTATTTTCTTAATAAAATATATTATTATGTTATTTTCTTAACAAAAGATATTGAGTTGAAAGAAAAAAAATGTTTCTTTATTATAAATACATCTTTGAATTTATGATTTCCTCGTCGAGTCCAAAATTGTAGTTTCAAGTTTTAGGTTATAATGGAATTATATCACTAACTAGTTAGACAACTTAATTTTGTGATGTTTTTATATGATGATTTAAAGAAACTTCATTATTATTATTTTTTTTAGATGTAATGATTTTTTCATTATTTTTTTTATTGATTAAGGATAATTTTAAGGATAAGAATTTATTTTAAAATATAAAATTTTTGGTCAATTTTACTAGTTTTCAATATCTAAATTGTAAAATGTGTGGAGATATTTTTGTCTCAAATTTCTAAAGATTTTATATAGTTAATATAATTTTTTGCTTATTTTTAATGTATAATAATTTTATTGTATAGAATTCTGGTGAATCATATCTAAAAAAAATTGAAATTGAAATTCACAAATTTTTATTTGAAAAAGAGGATGAAATTTTTATACTCAAATTTCTAAAGATTTTATATAGTTAATATAATTTTTTGCTTATTTTTAATGTATAATAATTTTATTGTATAGAATTCTGGTGAATCATATCTAAAAAAAATTGAAATTGAAATTCACAAATTTTTATTTGAGAAAGAGCATGAAATAACATGGTAAAAATTTAGCCCCTAATATTTCCCCTTTCATTTGGTCCATAAATAATATGTATCGAAGACACAAAAACAAATTCTACTAAGGAGAAACATTTTGTACATTTTATACTAAGGACAAAAAATTGTTTCCAAAATTCTTTTCTACATCTACAATGTTTGTTCTTCCCTAATATTTTATGGAAATGAGATTCATTTATTGCTAATTTGTTTAAATGAACATGACCATGTTAGTTCTAGAACTATTTTATCGAAATGAGATTCATTTATTTTTAATTTGTTTAAATGAACGTGAACATATTAATTCGAGAACATTCTCTTTATTTGTAGAAATTAAGAAAGTATTTAAACCAAATAAAACACTCGATATTTGATAATCATAATTTTAGGATTTAATATTATGAATAATGTTATTAACAATATATGTTTTTAATTATAAAAATTAAATTTGATAAGTCAAATTTAAAAATAAATATCAGTGTAAATAATGAATAGTTTACCAAAGTTCCAATTTGAATTTTAATTACAAATTAATTTGAATTAAAAATATTTATCTTGCGTTTATTCAAAAAAATTATAATATAAAATTAAAAATATTTATCTTTTGTTTATAAAAAACGTTAGAATATAATTTTTGTTAAAAAATTATCAAATTAAATATTAATTTTTGTTTAATTAATTTAAAAAATATCATATATGAAAGATACTAGTATTATTAGAAAGCACCTAGAGTAAGGTACAAGATTATCTTTAGTGATCGTGGCATTCCATACCTATGCCCGTGAAATTAATTAACATTTGATAAAAGTGTATAGTTAATTAACATTTGATAAAAGTGTATGATTTAGAAGAATATTGCACACAAAATCGTATTATATTTTATTAAATAAATTAATGAAACATTACACATATATAAATATATCAAGCTTCGGACTAATAAATATATATATATTATGTTATTTATATAATTTTATTGTTGAGATAATATCTTAACCACACATATAAATAAGATCTAGATAAAACACACTCCTAACCAAATATCTTAGGTAGAGATTATAATAACTAATGCATTCTATGATGAGGAATATCAAATATTAAAAGCAAGACAAGTAGGAGTTAATATCTCTAATACTCTCCTTTAAGGAGTATTTTTCTTCATCTATGATCTTTTTCATATATGTCTGGTAAAGTCTTCATCAACATCTCTATCCATTCTGAAATCTCATAGAGTAAGCTCCATCACAACCATCCATACTGATTTTCCAGTTGATCCATTGATGAAACGATTGCTTTAGACCACCATTTTCATATTAGTAATGACTAGAATACTATCCATTATGTAACATCCCGCTCTTGCGCGCACTGAGCGAACAAATTCTTGAGGACACTTTCTTGCAAATGATCCGCGTTATTATACTATTGGTCGTTCTGATCACAATTATGAGGTATGATGGATTTGATGATATGTTATTTTGTTGTATTTACATAGACAAATGTTATTGACTGGGTTCTCCTGAGTGTGCAGGACTCTGGACATTGAGGAAGTAGAGGCATCGATGAAACCCCTTGGACTCTGGATCGATTCAGGGAGTGGAAAATTAGGGTTTCAATGTTGTTGATCTGACATATGTACATATGATTAGATGTTATGATGATTGATTATTATTGCTGACATGATTTGTTGATAGATGTAGATTGACGATAGATTTCTGACCAGACTCACATGTGGAGTAGAGGGTCACTCAAGACAATTAGAGACTTTGAGGGAGAGGTGTGGAAAAATCCCTACCATAGCCTACTAACACTCCCGTCGTGACTCGAACTATAAGTTAACAATTACCTAGTTCGAGAAGACCCACGATGCTATGAGGGCAGACTGTAACAGTCTCTCATAATGATTCTAAGGGGCACACAATAAGGAAGGGGAATTTTTCTATAGACGCCCTTAGTATCCCATAAAATCAACTACCAGAGTATTGACTCCAGGGATTTGACATCTACCAAGTTAAGTCAACAGGCGAGTGGCACCCTTGGAGAACGTAGTACGTCTTGAAGGGCACATCACACAAATAAATTGGAAAGAGGTGAGTGACACCCTTGGAGGACGTGGTGCGTCTTGAAGGGAACGTCGTGCAATTAAATGAAAGGAGGCAAGTGGCACCATTGGAGAACATTGTGCGTCTTGAAGGGAACGTCAGGATTTTAATTGGTAAGGGATTAATGCTAGTCGACCTTAAAATCAATGATGTGATAAGTAAAGTCTAATAAATATTTTTCCCTTAAGAACTATCGCCAAGCCTAGTGAATTGAAAACCTAGGTGAGAGTACAACCTAAGAACAAAAAAAAATAAAAATAGACATATAGACGGATTTAAATGAAAATTTTAATTCACTAAGGTTCTTTTATAAAATTTCAATTCACTAAGTTTCCTTTACAAAATTTCAATTCACTAAGGTCCTTTTTATAAAATCTCATTTCACTAAAGATTATTTTTTTTAACTAATTAGAAAATTCAAGCACTAATAATTAAAGAGGAAATTATAATAAAGGTTTAATTAATGAAAGGGGTATTTGGTTGTATTTGTCTAAACCTGCTAATTGTGAATTTAGTTATAAAAAGGGGGAAACTTTAAGGAAAAATGAAACTTAAAAGAAAAAGGAAACTTAAATAAAAAGGGAAACTTAAAGAAAATGGGAAACTTAAAGAGAAAGACGAATGTCTAACTTAGTAAGGTATCTAGCCTTTGGGACTTTCTATCTATGAACTCAACTAGGAATTGAGTAAGGCGTAAGTCATTTAAGAATTGTAAGGGAATATTGGGACACTGAGGAGAATTTTTAGGAATTCTCTTGGTGGGTGAGGGAAATAGGAGTAATTAATAAATTAATAAAATTGATTTTCTGCTACAACTAGGGGATCGAGCGACATGTGTACGGGTGAGGTTTTTCAAAATTAATTAACTGAAAAAGGAATTTAATGAGAATTTGGGAAACTAATTATTTGAAAACTCTATAAAAAGGATGGAGGAGGAGGAGTATGGATCTCATATTTTTGTGTAATGTTACACTGCTGAAATTTTATCTTGACTGAACTTTCTCTTGTGGGAGTTGGGACACCCAGCTCGGGTAACGAGTGCTAGGTTGACCTTGCAAGACGCGATGGATGATAGCATTCTCTGGCATTGTGTGTGTGGCCCCTTTGCATCTCAGGGGGCTCATGGGGAAGAAGAGTACCCCTAGAGTTGGCTGGAAGGTACCGATGAGGTCATATCGGTCAGTAAGTGAGAGCTGGATGGAGTGCACGTGGGACAACGCCTCAGAGATTTCACATTTGGATATGGTATGCATGTGTATGTTTTTATTGAATGGTAGTTTAAATATTGTTCCTGCGCCTTAAGTAATGAACTTCTATTGTATTAAATCTTTTTTTTTCTTTAGCGTAACATAATCCATAGATTTCATTTTTATCTTCAACAATTTGTCTTGAGGAGCCCATCATTTTATGATCAAAGAACTTAAAGTCATCCCAACCTTATGCTCATTGTATTTTGAATTCATTTCCCATGGAGAACCCAACCTTTGATTTTGATGACTTCTCTGTGTTTGTTTTTTATTTATTAATACGATGAAAAATTGAGTTTTTATCTTCGGTCTCTTATTGCTTAAGTTGTTAGTCCGTGCCTGAGTAGTCATCCACCAACTGAATCGATGGTTGTCACTACGGTGTTTAAAGACTTATAGATTCAAATGCCCTGCATTCATGTGCATGGATAATAAGTGAGGGTTAAATTTCTCCTAGTGATCTAACCCTTACTTATCTCTGCATTTTTCTCTTATGATTAATCCCTGAGCTTTGCGCCTTCTTGTGAAAGAGTATATTTGTGTTTTTGATTGATTCATTTTCCAATGATTTCTCTTTGTGCCTTCTTGTGATTGAGTATCTCTATGTTTTTGTTTGATTCATATCTAATCAATTTGTCTCTGTGTTTTGTTTGATTCATCTCTGATCGATTCATCTTTGCGATTTCTTCGCATATTATCTCTGCGATTTCTTGGCATATTACTGAGCGATTGATTGGTATAATCTCTACGATTTTAATGGTAAATCCCAGTTCTTGATTGGTAAAATATTTGTGTTATAATACTTACCACTACGAATTGATTTCATTTGAATAACATTTAATTGAATGACAATGAATAGCGATTTATTTACCACTGCAAATTGATTTCATTTGAATAACATATTATTCGAATGGCATTGAAAATTGGTTTATTTAACTCCGCGATTTCATATATTTAAATGACAACAATATCATTTATCTGACTCTGCGATTTCATATATTAGAATGACAACAACATCATTTATTTAACTCTCTGATTCATATATTTAAATGAAAACATTATCATTTATTTACTCTATGATTTCATATATTTAAATGACAACATTATCATTTATTTACTCTACGATTTACATATATATTGAATGCGATTTAATATATTGACTACGATTTTAATGTATAGTGACTGCGATTTAATATATTGGCTACGATTTTAATGTATAGTGACTATGATCTACTATATAGTAACAACGATTTTAACATATATTGATTGTGAATTTACATATATTGACTAGGATTTTACATACTAATGGTAGCGTGGTTAATAGGTGAAAGACTACAATGCCATTATTAGATGTCATTATTTGTTAGACGACAGTCTCATTAATGGATAGCAATATATGTTTTAAGCAACAATTTATCATTAGACAACATTCTTAATAGATAGTAACTTTTTAATAGACAACATTATGTTTTGTTTACACATTCATTCATCATATATATATATATATATATATATATATATATATATATATATATATATATATATATATATATAGACAACGATTTGATATTCCTTGTTAAAATACAGTGAACCTATATAGAGCATGTTTACCATCAGTATGACTTTGTTTTTAGCATTGCTTCTATGAATGACAACATGTTTATGATTTTTTTATATGACAACTTTTTTATAATTGTGTTTGTTATTATTTTATATGACAACATGTTTATGATTTGTTTATATAACAACATTTTTATAATTCTGTTTATTATTATCTTATATGACAATGTGTTTATTATTTGTTTATATGACATCATGTTTATGTGATAGCATTTTTATCATTTGTTGATTATTTACACAACGATATTTATGGATCATATAGTTACACATTATTATCATATTTAACTCTTCTCTGCGATATCATATATTTTATAAAGAGAAATAATAATTTTAGACAACGGTATCATTGTTGATACTAAAAGGGAATTAAGAAGTTTATAGATTACAAGGCATTGGGATGAATTAAATTGAGTATAAATATACATGAATATTATAGATTTCATTTAATGTGGTTTAATATTGATAAGGCATTTTAGGGTCATGCATTTCGCAAGCTTCTCATTATATTATGCATAAGAGGGTCATGTTTCGTCATGTTGCATGTTTTGTTCAGTTGATTTGTGTTCTAGTATGTTGGGTCATTGTTGTCAGTTGTTTGAATGCATAAGTTGGGTTCGTCATCAAGTTATGTTGATTAATTGTTGTCGTCGATTGCTTTCCTGCTTAAAACATAATAAAAAAATAAAAAAATTCACTTGCTTTGCATCGCATGTAATCGTAACAATGGGGACAATACATATGGTATCATATCAGGTTTAACCCTATGAATATGGATTGTCATTCTTTCCACTACAGTAAACCCTTGAGTAATAACCTAGCGCTAATTAAAACCTTAACTTGCCCATGCGATATGCATAGTTAGATGACACTGAAGAGATTCACGACTTGGTTTTAGGGGAGGATGTGTGACACCTCCAATAGCACCTGCACTAGAGGGGTCCAACCCCCAAGGAGAAGAACAAGTCCCTAGGAAGGAGTCAATTGTTGTAAGGGATGTGTATGGTCAGATAAGGAGCTTCAAGGGAAACTTTAGGGGCCTTGAACAAACCATCTGTATTGAGATAAGGCCATGATGTATGTACTCCTGAGGGCCCATAATGCGCCCCAACAAGTACTGGTAGCATTCACCACAAAATTGAGAAGGTCAAATTTCCCGATTTCTTTGGTGCCTGGGATGATGCAACCGTCGAGGCATGGTAGGATAATAGGGTAATGTGCTTTTCACTTCGCGACTATAAATCCAACATGAAGGTCACATGGTAGTATTTAAACTGAAGGGAAGCACTCTTTTATGGTGGAAGACACTCCTACCACAATTGAACATGGTTGTTGAAGACGTGTCATGGGAACTATTCGAGGAACAGTTCCAAGAGAGGTATCTATCGGAGGAATTCATTGAGCATCAACTCAACTAGTTCAATGCCTTATGACATGACAATTGTACAGTGATGAGTATGAGGCTCATTTCATGGAGGTACTTTAGTATGCTCTACACCTAAATATCGATAAACTTAAGGATAACAAGTTCTTGTTTGGTCTTAATGTCAACATTCGTGCAAAGGTTAGGATTTTGATGCCTCAAACCTTACATGATGTCATCCAGAAGGCCCTCATAGAAAAGGAGGAGCTTATCAATGGGGTTCAGAGAAAGACTCCAGCGAGACTAGCAGGGTAGGTGTCATCTGGTGTGGAGTAGCATTAGAGACCAGCTAGACATTCACTGGGATATTGTGGATTATAGTGAGGATCCACTTTCAATACACCTCGAAGACCAATGCCTCAACAGTGAACTCCTTATCGAGGACCACAGCAAAAACAACAACTTCGACCACAACACCAACAGTTTGGGCTTGTTCCGCAGAACATACGAAGGTTCCATGCTAGTGGGTCGTCAAATGCTACTTTAGGTACGAGGAGTACTGGACCGAAGAAAGGGTTTTGGACATGTGGGGAGCCACATTACCAGTGTGACTGCCCATTGGCGAGGACTAGAGAATTTGTATCATTCGGACCCACTACTGTGGGAGGCTTGGGCAAGGCCCATCAGATTCATGAAGTAGTGAATAACTGCTAGGAAGAGCACCGATCGACTGTGCTCGATACGTAAGGTACTGACTTTGACCATACCCTTATTATTTTGATAGATCCAGGTGCTACATAGAGTTTCATTTATGGGGTAGTGCTAAAGAAAATTATGGTAAAGGCAGTCGAACAAGATGAGTTTATATTTGTAGAAATGGTTTCATGAGACAAACATAAGGTTGGTGGAAAGGTTACGGGTTGTAGCCTTAACCTCAAATATATTCTCACTAGGTTCAACTTGTACATCACGATCTCAGGATCTTATGACATCGTGATCGGTACAGACTGGTTGAAATCCCATGAGGCAAACTCAAATGTAAGAAAAAACAATTGAGCTTGGTAGATGATGAGGGACAGAGACGTGTTATTGTAGGTTTGAACCAAGGAGTCTCCCTGAGGTTCATCTCTTCCTTGTAGCTATGAAAGAGCATGCGCAAGGGATGTAAGATTTATGTGATCCTTGCGTTAAATGAGAAGAGAGTAGAAAAAGGTCTAGAACACATTCTGGTGGTGAGACAATTTGTCGGCATCTTCCCTGGGAGTTACCTGGGATGTCACCGAAGAGGGAATTTCAATTTACCATATACCTAAAACTGGGGACTGAACCGATAGCAATAATGCCTTATCAAATGTCGACCCCTTAGTTACAGGAGTTGAAAATGCAACTAAAGGAGTTTTTGGACCTAGGACTTATAGTTCTAAGTGTGTCACCGTTGGTTGCACCTGTTGTATTCATATGAAAGAAAGATGGGTCGTGGAGACTTTCCATTGACTACAGTCAATTGAACAAGGCAATGATCAAGAATCAATATCTATTGCCAATGATATATGATCTGTTTGATCAGATGGAAGGTGCGATGATGTTTTCAAAGATCGAATTGAGATCAGGGTATCACCAGTTACATATCAAAGATGTTCAGATCCCTAAGACCACCTTTAAGACTAGGTTGGGACATTTCAAGTTTATTGTTATATCGTTTGGACTGGCGAACACCTCATGGGTATTTATGAGTTTGATGAATGGGGTGTTCCGTGAATACTTGAACAAGTTCATCCAAGTATTCATTGAGGATATTTTGATTTACTCTCGAATGATGGAGGAGCATGACACACACTTGCACCTGGTACTACAGTGTCTACGAGAGATCAAATTGTATGGGAAATTGTCTAAATGTTCGCTTTATCAATCGAAGATTCATTACTTAGGACATGTCATCTTCAATGAAGGTATCATCGTGGATCCAAAAAATGTCGAGGCTATTATGGAATGGCCTGTGCCGACGAATGTCCCCGAAGTGAGTAGCTTCATGGATTTAGCAGGATACTATCAACAGTTTGTCGAGGGTTTTTCAAAGATAACAAATCCGATTACAGAATTGAAAATGAAGAAGAAGAAGTTTTTTTCAACCGAGAAATGCACATAAGAATTTTGGAGGCTCAAGGATTTGTTGAAAACAACACCAATACTAAAGGTCCCTGACATAGACGCAGACTTCTTGGTATGCACTAACACATCCAAGGAAGGCTCATGCAGAGTCTTGATGTAAGACAACCAAGTGATCACTTACATCTCGAGGAATTTGAGAAGGAATAAGGAAAACTATCCGACGCACGATTTGGAGTTGTTATCCATTGTTTATTCCTTGAGAGTTTGGAGACACTACCTTATTGGACGGAAATTTGAACTAAAAATGGACCACTATGGACTATAACACATCTTTACTTAAAGCGATTTGAATGCACCACAACGTCATTGGTTGAAATTGCTTAGCGAGTATGATTTCAAGATTACTTACATAAAAGGAATAGTGAATAGAGTGGCGGATGTGTTGAGTTGGAGACCACACATATTTTTGGTGATGCCTCTTTAGACAAATCTACATGAAAAGATTCTAACTTTACAGTGTGACGATAATAGGTACAAAGAGGTCAAGGATTTTATCAGACAAAACACAATGATGGTACCAAAATTTGAAGGATTTACTATGGACAATGACGGATTATTGAGATTTAAAAGTTGAATTTGCACACCACCCAACGACGAGTTGAGGAGTTTGATCCTAAATGAGGCTCATAAAGTAGTGTACATGGCTCAACCAAGAGTCACGAATATGAGGGAAGACCTTAAACTCTTATTCTTTTGGAAAGGAAGGAAGGAACACATAGTCAACTACGTGGCCAAATGTCTATAATGTCAGCAGGTGAAGGATGAACATAGAAATCCGACATGATTACTACAACCACATGCAATTCCAAAAAAAAAATTGGACGTCATTTCAATGGATTTCATTGTTGGATTGCTACTGACGGCAAGGAGACATGACTCAATATTTGTGGTAGTCGACACTCTAACGAAGAGTGATCATTTTATTCTTGTGTGTATGATGTATCAGGTACCTGACATAGCTAGAGTTTTCAATAGCGATATTGTGAGGCTGCATAGCATTCCCAAGAGGATTATATTTGATCGAGGATCGATGTTTACAGGATGATTTTGGACTATTTTCCAAGAGGCCTTGGGAACCCAACTTAACTTTAGTACTGCATATCACCCAGAGACAAACGGGAAAACCAAACGAACAAACCAAATCTTGGAGGACATTTTGTGCATGTACGTGATGGACCAACATAAGCATTGGGAATAATTCTTTCCATTGATAGAATTCGTATATAACAATAGTTATCAAAGCACCATTAAGATGGAGCCTTACGAGTTTCTTTATAGCCAACCAAGTCAGACACTTTTGAGTTGCGATCAGCTTAAGAGAATTGTGGTGGGACCAGAAGTGATCCAAGAAATGGAAGATAGAATGAAAACAATAACATAAAGTATCAAGGATGCACAGGATCAACATAAGAGTTATGTTGATGCACATCGTGTCGACCGTAGTTACGAATTTGGCGATCGATTATTCTTACAGGTGAAACTGCATAAGAGTTTGATAAATTTTGGAAAGGGTGTGAAACTCTCTCCTAGGTTCATGGGACCTTTCAATATTGTGGAAAGGAAGGGGCCCGTGGCCTATTGACTATCCTTGCTTCATTATTTGAGGCATATGCACGATGTTTTTCATGTATATGTTTTGATACATTATATTAGTGACCCTACAAATCTTATTTACATGAGTTCCTTGCAGGTGCTTGATGAAAGTGCCCCCACAGCCGAGCCAATCCACATCTTGGACCATCACATTTGACAGCTACAACGTCAAATAGTAGATGAGGTCAAGGTATAGTGGGACAACTATAGTCCAAACTCGACGACCTAGGAGGATGCATATGATATGTGTCAACAGTTTCCATTTTTGTTTTATAGATAGACTTATTATACTGTGATACACTTTATTTCAGCACTTATATACTGTGAATCTTCGGGACAAATTTTATACCAAGAGGGGGTGTATGTAACATCCCACTCTTGCGCGGACTGATTGAACTTATTCTTGAGGACACTTTCTTGCAAGTGATCTGGGTTATGATACTATTGGTCATTTTGATTATGATTATGAGATACGATGGATTTGATGATATGTTATTTTGTTGTATTTACATAGACAAGTGATATTGACTGGGTTCTCCTAAGTGTGCAGGTCTCTGGACATCGATGACATAGAGGCATCGATGAAACCCCTTGGACTCTGCATCGATTCAGGGAGTGGACAATTGGGGTTTGAATGTTGTTGATGTGACATATGTACATATGATTAGATGTTATGATGATTGATTATTATTGTTGACATGAATCATTGATGGATGCAGATTGATGATAGCTTGCTGACTAGATTCACATGTGGAGTAGAGGGGTCATGCAAGACACCCGAAGACATTGAGGGAGAGGTGTCACAGCATCCCTTCCACATCCTACTAGAACTCCTACCGTGGCTTGAACTGTAGGTTAACGATTACCTAGTTTGAGAAGATCCACGATGTCGTGAGGGAAGACTGTGACAGTTGATCACAATGATTCTAAGGGGTGCACAATAAGGCAGGGGCCTTATTCCTTAGAGGCCTTTAGTCTCCCACAAGATCACCTAATGGAGTATTGACTCCAAGGGTTTGAAGTCTACCAATTTAAGTCAAGAGGTGAGTTGCACCCTTGGAGCACGTAGTGCATCTTGAAGGGAATGTCGTGGAAATACAAGATAAAGAGGCAAGTGGAACCCTTGGAGAACATGGTGCATCCTGAAGGGAATGCCACATAATTAAAAGGAAGGAGGAGGGTGGCACCCTTGGAGCACATCATGCGTCCTAAAGGACATGTCGTGATTTTAATTGGTAAGTGATTAAACCTAGTCGACCTTAAAATGAATGATGTGATAAGTAAATTCTAATAACTAATTTTCCCTTAATAACTATCTCCAAGCCTAGTGAATTGAAAACCTAGGTCTCAGTAGAACCTTAGAACAAAAAAAAACTAATTAGACATATAACCAGATTAAAATGAAAATTTTAATTCAATAAGGTTCTTTTATAAAATTTCAATTCACTAAGGTTCCTTTACAAAATTTCAATTCACTAACGTCCTTTTTATAAAATCTCATTTCACTAAAGGTTCTTTTTTTTAACTAATTAGAAAATTCAAGCATTAGTAATTAAAGAGGAAATTTTAATAAAGGTTTAATTAATAAAAGGGGTATTTGGTTGTCTTTGTCTAAACCTGCTAATTCTGAATTTAGTTATAAAAAGGGGGAAACTTTAAGGAAAAGAGATACTTAAAATAAAAAGGAAACTTAAAGAAAAAGGGAAACTTAAAGAAAAGGGGAAACATAAAGAAAAAATTTAATGTCTAACTTAGTAAGGAATCTAGCCTTTAGGACTTTCCATTTTTGAACTCAACTAATAATTAAGTAAGGTGTAAGTCTTTTAAGAATTGTAAGAGAATATTGGGATACCGAGGAGTGTTTTTAGGAATGCTCTTGGTGGGTGAGGGAAACAGGAGTAATTAATTAATTAATTAATAAAATTTATTTTCTGGTGCAACTAGGGGATCGAGTGACATGTGTACGGACGAGGTTTTTCGAAATTAATTAAATCAAAAAGGAATTTAATGAGAATTTGGGAAACCAATTACTTGAAAACTCTATAAAAAGGATGGAGGAGGAGTATGGATCTCATCTTTTGTCAAAACGTTATGCTGCCAAAATTTTATCTTGACTAAAATTTCTCATGTGGGAGTTGGGATACCGAGCTCAGGTAACGAGTGGGAGCTCGACCTTGCGAGGTGAGATAGGTGATAGCACTCTCTGGAATTGTGTGCATGGCCCCTTTGCCACTCTGGATCTTATGGGGAAGAATATTACCCCTAGCATTGGATGGGAGGTACCGGTGAGGTCACAACGGTTGGCAGGCGAGATCTAGATGAAGCCCACGCGGGACAACGACTTAGATCTTTCACATGTGGTTACAGTATGCATGTGTATATTTTTATTGAATGGTAATTTAAATATTGTTCGTGCAACTTTAGTAATGTACTTATACAGTGTTAAAGATTATGTTTTATTCAGCGTAACACTATTCCGAGATTTCATTTTTATCTTCAACAATTTGCCTTGATGAGCCTAGTGTTTTATGATGAAAGAACTTAAAGTCATCCCAACCTTATGCTCACTGTATTTTGAATTGATTTCCCATGGCGAACCCAACCTCTGATTTCATTGACTTCTCTTCGTTTGTTTTTATTGATTAATACGAAGAAAAAATGTATTTTTATCTTCGGTCCCTTATCCCTTATCCCTTATCCCTTAAGTTATTAGTCTGTTCTTGAGTAGTCGTACAGGAGCCAAATCGAAGGTCGTCAGTATGGTGTTTAAATACGTATAGATTTAAACTCCCTTCTTTCCTATGCATGGATAATAAGTGAAGGATAAATTTTTCCTAGTAATTTAACCCTTACTGATCTCTACGTTTTTCTCTTATGATTAATCTATGATCTTTGCGCCTTCTTGTGAAAGAATGTCTTTGCATTTTTTATTGATTCATTGTCGAATGATTGGTCTTTGTGCCTTCTTGTGATTGAGTATATCTTCGTTTTTGTTTATTCATCTCTGATCAATTAGTCTCTGCATTTTGTTTGATTTATCTTTGATTGATTCATCTCTGCGATTTCTTGGCATATTATCTCTGTGATTTCTTGTCATGTAACCTAGAACTTGATTGGTATAATCTCTGCTATTTTAATGATAAATCCCAACGCTTGATTGGTAAAATATGTGCATTATATTACTTACCATTGCGATATGATTTCATTTGAGTAACATTTAATTGAATGGAAATTTATAGCGATTTATTTACCACTGCGAATCGATTTCATTTGAATAGCATATGATTCAAATGGCATTGAAAAGATATTTATTTGAATCTGTGATGTCATATATTTAAATGACATCAATATCATTTATCTGACTCAGCAATTTCATATATTTGAATGACAACAAGATCATTTATTTAACTCCGCGATTCATATATTTAAATGACAACATTATCATTTATTTACTCTGTGACTTCATATATTTAAATGACAACATTACCATTTATTTACTGTGTGATTTACATATATATTGAATGCGATTTAATATATTGACTGGGATTTTAATGTATAGTGACTGTGATTTAATATATAGTAACAACAATTTTATCATATATTGACTGCGAATTTACATATATTGTCTACGATTTTACATACTAATGGCAGCATGGTTAATAGGTGAAATGATGCAATACCATTACTAGATGTCATTATTTGTTAGACAACGGTGTCATTAATGGATAACAATATAAGTGTGAAACAACAATTTATCATTAGACAACGTTCTTAATAGACAATAACTTTTTATTAGACAACATTACATTTTTTTTACACAACCATTCATCCAATATATATATAGACAAGTATTTGATATTCCTTATTAAAATACATTGAATCTATACACAACGTATTTACCATCAGTGTGACTGTGTTTTTAGCATTGTTACTATGAATGACAATGTGTTTATGATTTGTTTATATGACAACATTTTTATAATTTTGTTTGTTATTATCTTATATGACAACGTGTTTACGATTTGTTGATATGACAACATTTTTATAATTGTGTTTATTATTATTTATATGACAACATGTTTATTATTTGTTTATATGTCAGTGTGTTTATATGACATCATTTTTATCATTTGTTTATTATTTACACAACGATATTTATGGATCATATAGTTACACAACGTTATCATATTTAACTCTACTCTGCGATATCATATATTTTATAGACAATGATAATAATTTTAGATAGCGTTATCATTGTTGATACTAAAAGGGAATTAAGGATTTTATAGATTACAAGGTACTAGGTTGAATTAAATGGAGTATATGTAAGTTTTAAACCTGCGAAGTAAAGCAATGCATATAGACTCTTAAGTAATACAAAAATTAATCAATGGCTCATACACAGAGTACACAGAGATTTTATACCGGAAACCCTCAACCGGGAAAACCTTTCTTATTTTCATTATATCGAATTTCACCATTTGCCATAGAATATATACAATGTTTTTAGGTATTTCGTAGATACCAAAACCCTAATCCCTTAATCTGGGATTAATTTACAAATCCACTAAAAATAGCAAAATCCGCTAAAAATAGCAAAAACCTCCCCAAAAAAATAAAATTTGGGGCGCTGACCTGGGCTACCACCCGTTGTCGAATGCTGCGCGTAAGTAGTGGGGGCATACCTGGCCCCTCCCTTGGACCCCCCTAGGAAAGTTCTCGGCGCACACGACAGAGCTCTAGGTGAAGGGATCATCAAATGCAGTTGTCGTATCTGACGCACCCACACACACACACATGCAAAGAATATAACACATACCCAACAGTATAGATATATATGACTGTTATAGATTTCATTTAATGAGGTTTAATATTGATAAGGCATTTTAGGGTCATGGATTTCCTAAGCTTCTCATTATCTTATGCATAAGAGGGTGGATATGTCCATTATTGTAATCTAAGGCATGTATGTTTGGGAAGGGTAATGATAGGGGTGGAATATTTAACTTAGGATTTTACAAGGAATTATATGTTAGCGAATGGAAATTATAGTGATATTTTTGTTAATAAAATCTTATTGAAGGATGGATTCTCGAGTGAATATTCATCGATGGCTAATAGCGTCCTTTAATTAATGTATAATTGCAATATAATTTGTTGTGCCAGGAATTTGACATGATTTATGATTGTTATAGTAGTCAGTTTTCCCTTGTTTCTTATAGACTTGTCGATTGGGTGCTTGGGTTTAGTCTTCATGTATTTTGATAGTTAATTCGGTCTCCTAGCACGTTGGATTTTTCCTTGGGTTAGTGGTCTATATATTTTATGTCGTGCCTTGGTTACAGTCTCACCTATTGCCTTGTGATGACATGATTCCTGATGAGGGGATCATTGTGGGCCCTGATGGATAGACGCGAATGATAACCTCCCCGGAGTCTTGTGCTTCTCAATGTAGGCATATTGTTCATGGTAATTGGTGTCGGTGCTTGCTTTTGTAATGCCTCAATGTGATTAGTTTTGTGTGCCGTAGAGGTTACTATTTATGGGTCGTCAAAGTCGTTGTGTTGAGTTGTTGATGTTTTCCTTTAGCTTCTAGGCATTGTCTTACTTGTGTTGGCGGGTAGCCACTTTTATCTGTCTTTTGCTTATTGCATGTTTTGTCCAATTGCTTTATGTGCTAGTATTTTGGTTCATTCTTGTCATTTTCATGAATGCGTAAGTTGTGTTCGTCGTTAAGTTGTGTTGATTAATTGTTTTCTTCGATTTCTTTCTTGCTTAAAACATAAAAACAAAAACAAAAAAAAATGCACTTGCTTTGCATCGCATGTAGTCGTAACAATGGGGACGTTACGCATTCTATTGACATACTTCCATCTTTCGACATATATGGCCTACCTCTATATCCACCGGTTATGTAGGAAAGTAGTCTAGATACTGAATGTAACTAGAAGCCAATCCTACAACATGACCTATTTCATTTATATTCATAATCATTTATTTTACACAAGCTCACAAGTACACCAAGATCACAAATTACATAGACATAACCTAATGGAAGAAACACAAAATTTTAAGTTATGTTACCTTGCAATAAATTCAAATAAATAAATTATCTTCCATTGAAGAAACTGATATAAATTCCCCATCAAGTAGCAACAACATAACTTGACCACACTGCATTTACCTCTCCATTAGAATCACAACAATTTTCCCATCTATTCTGCCCCCCAAGATTCTAAAATTGTAGCAGTCATTTATACTATGCATGGTACTCATCAGTGTGCAGATATTTGACAGTCCCTCCTCTGAGCCAAACCTTGACTAATTCAGGATTGATGTTGACATTCGTGCCATCTGTCGAAGCGTATTTGCAAGTTCACGCAAATATTCATGCAAGAAACAAATTACTCCAATAACATGGTTTACTATCCGAACAGACCTGTCTCAAGCAATAAGATCGTTATCGAGAGTCAAAAGTCGTCGATTGAACATAATCGTCTGGTGATGAGAATTATTCATCCAATCAGAAGTTAAGCATCCGCCAACATATTTTGGTAGCTTCTAGGATAATATGCCTTTGACTCTAAAGTACCTTGTCTAATTCTTTCTTACTTACAAAGAAACAATTTTTAGAGAAAGGATCTACACACACAACATGAGTGCAATCACTCACACATAACTGATCTAATTATACTCTCCTACAATAGTATCAGATTAGATCTTCTTCATATTAATGGGCTCTCCCATGAGGGAGTTAATCTCATTCCTGATCTGATACAAATTTAGAAAAATATTGCACACAAAACTGTATCGTATTATATTAATTAAATTAATGAAACATTACACACATATAAATCCATCAATATTAGGATTAATATAGATAGGACATATTATCCATACAATCCATTTGTTTATATTTACCCTTTAGGCTTAATATAGATAGGACATCTTACCCATTGCAATCATCAAGAGGTTCTTCCCTTTCTTCAATGGAAATTTGTTTATCTTTACCCTTCCCCTTATCCTTGTTGAGAACTTGAATAGATAAAGGTTCTTTGAAAACAAGGGCATGAGGTGAGTGTGGGATTTTAGATGATACAACAGAGGATGGACCTACAAATTTATTCCTTGGAATCTTATGCTTGGGAAGTGAGGTAGGTAGGTCAAATTGGTAATTGGATATAAATAAGAAGGTGGTCCAATCCTTTCCTAATTTCTTCAATTTCTCCATGACTATGAGTTTGATTAAGGCATGATGAAAGATATGTTTCTGAAGTCTATCAGGCCTTATTTGTGCACATGAAATCATCCTTTCCAAACTCATAAAAAGGAAATAAGATAGTTATATTTCCTTCTTACCAGTGACGTGGAGCAACATATTGAAATGATATTGCAAGATCCCTCTATACCTTCCTTCACAAGTGAAAGATATTTAAGTGATGAAAAACAACTTGTCATATTCCTCTAGTAGCCAATTCCTTGGCACTCCCTTCACAAAATCAGCTCCCTTATGCTAAGGTTTGAGCATGTCTTGGTACCAGTCCTCCTCTAATTTCCTTTCCTAAACAAAAGTTGTCTTGAATTTGGAATCTCAGTTACTTTTGCAATTAAGTATGTTGTCAGAGGAATCTCCAAGGGGCCAACCTGAGTTTTAACTTCCTTGAAATTATACACAAAAACTCTTGACACCTTTAGATGATTCCATTTTATCTTTTGACAAAACCTCTAGCATCCCATGCACTTGAAACAGTCCACATGGTTAGGGTTTTCTTCAATCAAAGTAGTATCAATGGGATCAAATATAACCATAGAGACTAACCTCTTCCTAGGTATGGGTTCGTTCCTCAGAGCCATTGGATATATGAATACCTACTGTAAACACTTATGCACAGAGAAAATTAAAAGATAACCCTATGTTGGACAACTGAGAGGGGGAGGGGGGGAATCAATTGTTACCGTAATTAAACAGGTATGCTTATTTTAAACTCATTACAGAGAACTCAATGACAATCAGAATAATGTAGAGAGGTAAGCAATAGAACATTCGACATCAGTCACACATATGAAATATACAGAGACAGATATTTCTTGAGGAAACCCATCAAGGGTAAAAAACTCTTCTTCTTGGTATGATAAGTAATGTTTACATTCTCTACATTATCATACATATGAGCTCCAACTCATTGTGAGGATACAACCTATGTTTTGCAAGCTGTAACTTGCTGATACCACCAACTCTCTGTTTTCTCTAGCACCGACTAGAAGGAAGCACCAACTCCCTAAGTGTTCCAACACCGATTGGATGGAAGCACCTCCTTCCACTTATACAAACACCAACTTGTTTGAGAGTACCAACTCTCTAGTTTCTCTAGAACCCACTAGAAAGAAGCATCAAATCCCTGAGTGTTCCAACACAAACTGGATGGAAGCACCTACTTCCAGTCACACAGACACCAACTTGTATAACAGAGAACAATAGTTCTCCCTTGCACCACCCTGCCACCCTAGTTTCTTTGGCTGCAACCAGATGGAAGCTACAACTTCCTGTGTTCAAGAACCCACTTGAACCTCTAAGGACAAGAGTCCTCCCTAGCACCTCCCAACCACCTTGATTATAAATATTTTCTACTGAAACTTATTACAATGATTCAATAGTTGTCATTGGCTTACTAGGCTTATCATTGTTCTGCTATGCCACTCTACTCTCCTATATCAGTGTCTCTCTGCCTGCATCTTCTTGCACTTTCTGATCTTCTGCATTTTTCTACAAGTGCACCTCAACCTTCTTTTACTGTCCTAGTTATGCATCTTTGTTCTTTTCTTTTTGATGTGATTTATGCTCTGCGTCTTATTTTGATTCTATGAATTATGCCTCTTTTGTGTATTTGAGCTCCTATCCACAGCATGTTATTTCTTCTCTATTCTGCATATTTATACTATCTGTGCACCTTCTTTGTCCTCCATCCACAGTTCTTCTACATGCTCTTCACCGTGCCATGGTTCTACTCATCGATTTGTTCACTTCCACTCCACTTTTTCTCTGCTTCGCTCGATTAAGCCTCAAAAAGAAAAAATTGCATCTCGCTTATGTCTATTCTTCATCTGTTACTCATCTCTGAGTTTTATCTCACACTACACATACTGTAATTTTCCCTTTCTTACAGTTCAACTCATTTTTCCTTCAGAAAAACCAACCATTCACAGTCACTGCATGTTTCTATTCACCTCTTCCTTTCTGGTTAGACCTCGAATCTTCTTGGGAAAAAATGCACAACAACTGAATCGCCAACCATCCAAGAACCATGATTTGGTTATTCTAACTGAATTGTAACTGATTGATTACTGTGAGGTGTGATAGTAACCCTTCGATCAAGATTCTAATAAACCAACACCATTGCATTAAATCCACAAGATTTCACGTTTATCTCATATGCCCATTAGCTGTGACCGAGCGCTAAACAAAATTTGAATTTATTTATTTCACATCTTGGCATTTCTATGATGAAGTGTATCGACACTCTAAGTCGTGATAACTGAGACTCTAAGATGGAGCTTAGCACCACTAGTTTCTTCCCCTCACATGACCACTGGCAGTGACCACAGGCTGCGCCAAAAGGTGCTTCATATTTCGCGAACTTCTGAACTTCATCGAGCCTGATCAACGGTCGAGATATCCAATGATATGATTGTCCATATCTCATCACGATCTCGCATATCGTGATTCCTATTATGAATGATATCAATACTCCAAGTCGCAATCGCAGAGACTCCAAGATGGAGCTTAGCACCGCTAGATTCTTCCCCTCACGTGACCACCAACGGTGACCACAGGTTGTGCCATAAATGCATTTAGCAATTTCACATATCGGTGTTTATGTCATACTCTGATCTATTGCCACGTGCCCCTCTTGGATCAATGATCCAGATCTTATCACGATTTTACCACTTCACGAGCCTTCTTCATGCCTGATCAACGGTCCACAATCCTTGGTGATCTGACTGTCTAGATCTTTTTGTGATCTTGGATATCTCGATTCCTGTGATGAATGGTCTCGATACTCCAAGTTGCGAATGCCGAGATGGAGCTTAGAAATTATCTCCTTCCCTTAATCCCTCGATGATGTGACCTTGAGATATGACCAATTGCCAATCAAATGAGCACCTCGCTCCTTTGACTTTCCAGTCAGCGAAATGATGACCTTTCGCCATGTGTCCTGCCCGAAGATGGATGGTCCTCCTTCTTTCGGGGTTTTGTAGGCCTTTTTCACCTTTCACTTTAAAGAACATGCAGGTTCTCCTAGATCCAACGACTATTGGACCCCGCGCTCAGATCTAACGCCTGAGATATGTCCTCCATCTTCACACTCGACCTATCTAAATTTAGATATGATGGTTATCGAGAATTCTGAATGAGATCCAATGATCACTGTCGCTTCTCCTCTCGAGCGTACACATCCTCCTGACTGGGAATAATTTCTAATTGTCAAAGGCCTTGACCTTTCATCCATATAAGATCCTGAGTACGTTATCTCTCTTGATCTTTGGCAATGAGTTAACCTCATCCTTGGTGCAAACCTACACACTACGTACGACTCTGCGCTAATCCTCCTGACCTTACGTTGTTCCTATTTTTCCATCGTTGCACACTCTAATATTTCCATCAATGACTAGCACACTTTGCCTGTAAACATGCCAACAATCTCCCCCTTTGGCATTGATGGCAACCCTGAATGGCTGCGCTAATCTGTTTCGACCTCCAACTGTAGAATCCGGTCCAGACCACTCCTTTTCTCCCCAATTGACATCAATCTCAAAGAAAACATGCTCCCCCTGAGTTGGTGCAGTATTTTTAGGAGGTATCAATTATTAAACCAGCACAAACTCCCCCTGACAGGATGGACTCTCTTATTTGAGGCCTGCAGAATATTTGTGTCTAAACCAGAGTCTTCTCCTTCTAATTCTTCGACCAGAGTATTCTCCTTCTAATTCTTGGACCTCTTCATCTTCATCTTCAACTATGTCCTCTGTAGCAGACTCAATATTACTCACCTCTCTTTCTGGGATTCCTTCATCAACCTTTTCTTGTCATAACTGGATGACTCCCCCTGTCACTGTTCTCTCTCTGCTTCTAATTGTTCTTCTCCTTTGTTTCTAAACATATTATCTTTCCCTAACAAGTTCTTTCCTCTTGTTATCTCTACAAAATCTCATGTATATAATTTTGTACATCAGAATGTTGTTGCTGCGAATGTTGTTGTCCTACTTGAACACTGCGCAATTGCAACTTGTACTTTTTAAATAACCCTTGGATCTCCCCATTGATTCTCATTGATCTCTATTACCACAATTTCATTTTTCTTCCATGATGCATACAATCCAAGGCTTTTATGACCATATTCAATCACAAGAAAAAACCACTACAACCACTCTCATACATGCTTTTCTTTTTCACAGACGAAGGACATGTATCAAGTTTCTTAAGACTACTGATTTCTTCCTTGTTGTATCCAATACTAGATTTATCATTTGGAGATATTTGAATATCCAAGAGATTATCCAGGGTCATGGAGTTGTTTAAGAACTTGCTTTGGGTGTTTGACTTCTCAACCCTCAAAACTTCAGCTTCCATTGTATGACATGATTGGTCTTCTACTTCTTCCATGGGATTGATGCTAACTGAACATTCTTTTATTGTATCTGTGTCTTCTTCTTTACTTATAGGGGAGGATTCAATATCAACATCATTAATTGTCCTTATGCCTTTATTCACCACTTGTCTTGAGTTTACATTTACCTTGTTGGAAATATTTTCATTGATGGCAAAGGATGAGGCAAAGGAAGAAGAAGAGTTTTCATGTAAGAAAATCAATGTATGGTTGAGTTTTGGTGATACTCTCTCAGGAGAAGAATACCCAGAGAAATTGGGGTATTGATAGGCAACTCTGTGATGATCTATGGATAGATTTCGGGGTGCTCAGGTACAGTGGGCTTAAAATCCATCAGATTGCATAAGGTAAGGGATCGTGGTAACAACCGTCAGATGGGCATGTATGATCGCTGAAGAGGGAGACAGATCTTAGCCGTCAGATCTGAGCGCAGGGTCCGACCACCGTTGGATCGAAGAGAACCTGCATGGTCTTTAAACTGCAAGGAGAAGCGGGTGTAATCACAATATGAAAATTCGCGATGAAATCTAAGCCGTCAGATCAAACTTTGATCTCGACCGTTAATTCCAGTCACTATCGGAGTATCAGGGATCGGTACTTTGAAATGTCAAAATCACTTGACAACAAGAACCCCGAAATCGCAATATGTGATTTCGTGATATAAATCGCAGCCGTTAAGATAAGATCAGATCTAGACCATTGATTTAACTTCTTATAGGAGTTTCGAGGATCGCGAACTCAAGAGGAAAAGAAACCAAAGCATCAATAATGTCGATTTCGCGATATGCGATATCGCGACTCAATCGCAGCCGTTGAGTTAAGATCACATCTGGACCGTTGATCACAGCCCGTATCGGAGTTTCATGAATCACGATTTCAAAAGGAAAAGAAACAAATGAAACAGGAACCCCGATTTCACGATATGCGATATAGCGATTCAATCGCAGTCGTCAAATCAATATTAGATCTGGACCGTTGATCAAACTCCACATCGGAGTTTCATGAATCGCGACATATAGAGGCAAAGAACACAGTGCAACAGGAACATCGATTTCGCGATATGCGAAATTGCGATTTAATCACAGCCGTTGAATATAGAAATGATCTGGACCGTTGATCTGACCTCTCACGGAGTTTCGGGGATCGGGATTTGTAAGTGACAAAAACTATGAATGGAAAGAATGTCGGAATCGCGATGTGTGAAATCTTGATTAGATCTGAATCGTTGGATCAAGTATTGATCGGAGGGTTACTGGTCTTTCTCACAGATTAACTGTTGAGTTTGGAATCTGTTAGCAAAACTGACTCATGATTTTAAATCAATTAGCGTTGAATGGTTTTGACCCATGGTCTTAAGAATGATTTGATGCCCTTTTCTACGGTAGATCTGCAAGCAAAGGAGGGCGGTAAGGATTTCGATAGGTCGCAGGGGTCTTTTTGCAGGATGTGGAGGCCATTTTTTGACCGTAGGGACATCTACAGGTCGCTGAGGTCATTGGTGCAGGATGCAGGGAAGGTTTGAGGAGGGAGGAACCTCATTGTGATAGTTGGGTGGCAGATCTACATTGACAAAGAGTTCTCTGCAGTGGGTTTAGCAACTAGGAGAGTTGAGGCATCATCTTCAGGTTTATTGTCTTGTTTAATGTGTGTTTAGGAGGCTTTTGCAGCTGCCTTGTAGTTAGTATATATGTGTTTCCTTTACAAATAATTGTAGTTGTTGTCATAGCCACTAGAAAATTGTGTATTGATGTGATTTTGGGATACAAGTCTTAATAAGATGCCAGAACTGTCTCTTCTAAAAGAAGATGATGGCCAGCGCATAGAACACATATGAATCCGGGAAAGTTATTATAGATCTGAACTGCTCTGCAACACATATTATTACGGATCAATACAAAAGGGGGAAGCATATATATATAAATACAGGTCATTCACATTAAAGATGCATATGACAGTTGGGATTTCTGATGAAGGATGTTGAATGCATATATTCTCTGAAGTCTGGGTTATTGTTGATATTCTAAAGTTTTGGGCAAAATATGTTTGTTGACAAATGTTCAAAGGGTTGAAACTCCCTGATCCAGTGTGAAAATTGATGAAACGTGGTCAGCAACGAGTCTGAGGGTTAAAGCCTTCAGTAGAAGCATCCTACCAGTAGAAACTGGTGTTATTTTCAGGGGGTTGAAGCTCCCTTCCAGGAAAGGCTGTTAAACGAGAGAAGGTTACAGCCTTCTGCAGGTAGAAGCCTGTGTACTAGTATGAGTCTGCACTAGTACAATGTTGTAAAACGTTTTCTTAATAATAATTATTGAAGACAGAGACAACGACAGCGGTGGTTTTCTCCCGATTTGGGTTTCCACCTTAAATCCTGGTGTTCATGTGTCTTACTCATGTGCGTTGGTTTATTTTGTTATTACTGCACTGAATTACTGCTTAATAGACATCTGATGAATGAAGAAATTCATAATAAGATCTTTGGATGCACTCTTGTTTTCTTAAGACTATACAATAGCTGGTCTCTACAAAGTAGTTTAATGTTTTTCAGTGAAAGAAAAGAGAAAATTAATTGATTTCTCAAAATACTGATTCACCCCCCCCTCTAAGTATTTCTCAACAATTGGTATCAGAGCTAGGTCCTTCTGAAAAGGCTTATCCGCTAGAAGGAAGATCAATCAACATGAGCAATCAAGATAGAATAACATATATTAGGCCTCCACTCTTCAATGGAAACAATTTAATCTTCTGTAAAACAAGGATGAGATCTTATCTTCAATCTCTGGGAGGATATGTATGGGCTATTGTTGAAGTAGGATATCAATATCCATCTACAGTACCAACAGATCCAACAGAAAGAAAAACCTATGAAACAAATGAAAAAGCAGTCAATGCTCTGTTAGGAAGTCTAACTGAATCAGAATTTGTCAAAGTCATGCAGCTGAACACAGCAAAGGACATATGGGACAAAATCATTCTGAGTTATGAAGGTGATGCAAAGGTAAAAAGTGCT
>ML779597.1:257389-322224 GCA_009831015.1 Picea engelmannii
GGATGTTAAATCTTCTTTTCTCAATGGTGATCTGGAAGAAGAAGTTTATATAGAACAACCAGAAGGATTCATCTTTGGAAATGATGAAAAACTTGTTTGTAGACTTAAAAAGGCTCTATATGGTCTCAAACAAGCTCCAAGGGAATTGTACTATCGTCTTGACAAATATCTCTATCAACAAGGATTCTCAAAAGGATCTGCTGATAGCAACTTATACGCAAAAAATGAAAATGACAAACTACTAATTGTAGCGTATATGTTGATGATATCATTTTTGGAAGTAATGAAGAATCTATGAGTAAAAAATTTGCTTTTGATATGCAGCAAGAATTTGAAATGTCTTTACTTGGGGAACTAACATTCTTTCTTGGATTACAAGTGCAACAACCAACAGATGGCATTTTCCTATCACAAACAAAATATCTTAAGCAAATCCTCAAGAAGTATGGCATGGAAGATTGCAAACCTATAAGTACACCAATGATAACTAGATGTAATCTCAGTTCTAATGATGATTCTCCCACAGTGAATTAGCCAGAATACAGATCTATGATAGGAATTCTACTTTATCTCACTGGGACAAGACTAGACATTATGCATGCAGTTGGGATTGTTGGACGATTTCAAGCCAATCCAAGAGAGTCTCACCTTCAGGCTGTGAAAAGAATATTCAAATATCTACAAGGAACTCAATATTTTGGACTATGGTATCCAAAGAATGTTGATCTTACTCTTCATGCATACACTGATGCAGATTGGGTTGGAAGTGTTGATGATCGCAAAAGCACTAGTGGTGGTGCATTCTACATGGGGCCCCGGTTAGTATCTTGGTTCAACAAGAAACAAATTTCCATTGCCTTATCTACAACAAAAGCAGAATATGTGGCTGCGGCATCATGTTGCACTCAAATTCTTTGGATGATGCAAACCCTTCAAGACTTTCAAATCAAATGTTCACCCCATGTCTCTATTATGTGTGATAATACAAGTTCCATCAGTATCTCAAAGAATCTTGTTATGCATTCCAAGACCAAGCACATTCCCATCAAATATCACTTCTTACGAGAACAGGTACTTGAGCAAAAGGTGAAATTGGAGAATGTTTCCTCCAAAGAACAAGTTGCTGATATATTTACCAAACCTCTACCCAGGGAAGCGTTCGAATATCTCCGACAAAAACTGGGAGTAATCTCTGCCATGCAGAGGATCAGGTCTACCTAAGTACAGAAGCCTCAATTGGTTGTAAGGCACTGATGAACATCTCTAAATGCTCTAGCTAAGGGGGAGCCTTGGTCATATGAAAAGGATTGTTATGAAGATGCATCATGATCTCAGGGGGAGCATGGTATTGTCCACTCTTTGCCATTGATGTCAAAGGGGGAGGAAAAAGACAGAGGAAGAGTATTGCCATCAATGAAAAAGGGGGAGATTGTTGGAAATATTTTCATTGATGGCAAAGGAAGAAGAAGAGTTTTCATGTAAGAAAATAAGTGTATGGTTAAGTTTTTGTGATACTCTCTCAGGAGAAGAATACCCAGAGCAATTGGGGTATTGATAGGCAACTCTGTGATGATCTATGGATAGATTTTGGGGTGCTCAGGTACAGTGGGCTTAAAATCCATCAGATTGCATAAGGTAAGGGATCGTGGTAACAACCGTCGGATGGGCGCATATGATCGTTGAAGAGAGAGACAGATCTCAGCCGTCAGATCCGAGCGCAGGGTCCGACCATCGTTGGATCGAAGAGAACCTGTATGGTCTTTAAACTGGAAGGAGAAGCGGGTGTAATCACAATATGCAAATTCACGATGAAATCTGAGCCATCAGATCAAACTTTGATCTGGACCATTAATTCTAGTCACTATCAGAGTATCAAGGATTGGGACTTTGAAATGTCAAAATCACTTGACAACAAGAACCCCGAAATCGCGATATGCAATTTCACGATTTAAATCGCAGCCGTTAGGATAAGATCAGATCTGGACCATTGATTTAACTTCTTATCGGAGTTTCGGGGATCGTGAACTCAAGAGGTAAAGAAACTAATGCATCAAGAATGTCGATTTCGCGATATGCGATATCGCGACTCAATCGCAACCATTGAGTTAAGATCACATCTGGACCGTTGATCACATCCCGTATCGGAGTTTCGTGAATCGCGATTTCAAAAGGAAAAGAAACAAATGCAACAGGAACCCCAATTTCGCGATATGCGATATCGCGATTCAATTGAAGCCGTCAAATCAATATTAGATCTGGATCATTGATCAAACTCCACATCGGAGTTTCGTGAATCGCGACATATAGAGGAAAAGAACACAGTGCAATGGGAATGTCGATTTCATGATATGCGAAATTGCGATTTAATCACAGCCATTGAATAAAGAAATGATCTGGACCGTTGATCTGACCTCTCACGGAGTTTCGGGGATCGGGATTTGTAAGTGACAAAAACTATGAACGACAAGAATGCCGAAATCGTGATGTGTGAAATATCGATTGGATCTGAATCGTCTGATCAAGTATTGATCGGAGGGTTACTGGTCTTTCTCACAGATTAATTGTTGAGTTTGGAATCTGTTAGCAAAACGGACTCATGATTGCAAATCAATTAGCGTTGAATGGTTTTGACCCATGGTCTTAAGAAGGGGTTGATGCCCTTTTCTACGGCAGATCTGCAAGCAAAGGAAGGTGGTAAGGATTTTGATAGGTCGCAAAGGTCTTTTTGCAGGACGTGGAGGCCATTTTTTGATCGTAGGGACATCTACAGGTCGTTAAGGTCATTTGTGCAGGCTGCAGGGAAGGTTTGAGGAAGGAGGAACCTCATTGTGATAGTTGGGTGGCAGATCTACATTGACAGAGAGTTCTCTGGAGTGGGTTTTGCAGCTAGGAGAGCTGAGGCATCATCTCTAGGTTTATTGTCTTGTTTAATGTGTGTTTAGGAGGCTTTTGCAGCTGCCTTGCAGTCAGTAGATCTGTGTTTCCTTTAGAGATAATTGAATTTGTTGTCATAGCCACTAGAAAATTGTGTATTGATGTGATTTCGGGATACAAGTCTTAATAAGATGCCAAAACTGTCTCTTCTAAAAGAAGATGATGGCCAGCGCATAGAACACATATGAATCCGAGTAAGTTATTATAGATCTGAACTGCTTTGCAACACATATTATTATACATCAATACAAAAGTGGGAAGCATACATATATACATATATATATATATATATATNCGGGTCATTCACATTAAAGATGCATATGACAGTTGGGATTTCTGACGAAGGATGTTGAATGCATATATTCTCTGAAGTTTGGGTTATTGTTGATATTCTGAAGTTTTGGGCAAAATACGTTTGTTGACAAATGTACAAAGGGTTGAAACTCCCTGATCCAGTGTGAAAATTGATGAAATGTGGTCAGCAGCGAGTCTGAGGGTTAAATCCTTCAGTAGAAGCATCCTACCAGTAGAAACTGGTGCTATTTTCAGGGGGTTGAAGCTCCCTTCCAGGAAAGGTTGGTAAACGAGAGAAGGTTGCAGCCTTCTGCAGGTAGAAGCCTGCGTACTAGTATGAGTCTGAACTAGTACAATGTTGTAAAACATTTTCTTAATAATAATTATTGAAGAGAGAGACAATGACAGCGATGGTTTTCTCCCGATTTGGGTTTCCACCTTAAATCCTGGTGTTCATGTGTCTTACTCATGTGTGTTGGTTTATTTTGTTATTACTGCACTGAATTACTTCTTAATAGACATCTGATGAATGAAGAAATTCATAATAAGATCTCTGGATGCACTTTTGTTTTCTTAAGACTATACAATAGCTGGTCTCTACAAAGTAGCCTAAATTTTTTCAATGAAAGAAAAGAGAAAATTAATTGATTGCTCAAAATACTGATTCAGCCCCCCCTCTCAGTATTTCTCAACATACCTTACACTCTTTGGACGTGAACACCTCTTCATTGTCTCTGTCACACTTTTGACTTGTACTGAGCAAATTATGTTTCAGACCATCCACAAGAAGAACATATTGAGCATCTCCTTTCTCATTACTCAAACTCACCAT
Organism: Picea engelmannii; assembly: GCA_009831015.1. Lineage (NCBI taxonomy): Eukaryota > Viridiplantae > Streptophyta > Pinopsida > Pinales > Pinaceae > Picea > Picea engelmannii. The sequence continues at coordinate 261,450 of ML779597.1, forward strand.
CCCTCTATCCTTGATTTTACCTGGTTCATCATTTTCAAGGATCACATTTCCTATTTTTCTTTTACTTATGGACAAAAGCTTATCCTTGTCTCTAGTCATGTGTTTGGAACATCCACTGTCTATATTCCTGGAGGACTTTTGTTTTTGAGTTGAAAGTGCTAGACCACATTTTTCACTATCTTCCCTTTTCCATGTGCGGGCCTTTCTATCTAAGAACTTTATCCTTGGAGATGCTTTGTAATTCTTAAGATGGCAGTTTGCAACTTTGTGGCCAGAGTTGTGACAGTTATAGCATTCAATCTCATTGTTCAATAGGTCAAAGTTATTGTTGAAACGTTGTCTACTCATTGACTGTTTATTATTTCTTGACCTCCTCAGTTGCATGTTTCTAGACTTAATTTGACAATTTACAATTTGTGATGGTTTGTTACTTGGTTGTATCATTATTTGTTGTGGCAGATATGTATTCCTTGGAAATCTGAATTATTCATGTCTAAGTCTTAAGGATCAATTTATAGCTTTGTGACCAAAGTTAGAATAGTAGAAACAATATCCATAGAAAAATTCTTTGTACCTAGAAAATGGTTGTCTTCTTTGAGCAAATCGATTTCTTCGATGCTGATGATTTCCTTGAGTAGGGAGTGCATTATTTCCTTGTTCTACAGATTCAGTTCTAGCACCTTTTTCTTTACTCCTCCCGGGTGGTTGATTATCTTCCTTTGTTTCTGTAGGTTTGTTGTCGTCATTGGTTGTAGATTTGACAAGCTTGATGAAGTCTTTATTTCTTGGATGACCACTACATGATCCCTCTTCATAACCAAAACCTGTTTTCAACTTTGGATTCCTTTTCCGATTCAGAATGATGGCTAATGCTTCTGAGGCTTTGATACTTGACAGATTTTGATGATACAAGGCTTGAAACTTCTCCAACTCTTTCCTAGTTTTCACTACTTCTTCTTCCAGAGCTTTACATATTTCCTTTTCTGATAACTGTTGTTTCAAAATGTCCTCAATTTTCTTTGCTTCTTCTAATTCCAATTTTAGTAGGGAAAAGTCTTCATCAGGCTGTTTATTGTCTTTCCTGAACTGTATCAGCATTTTTTTTTCGTTTTTGTTCTTAATTCCGAATCTGTCAATCTCTTCCAGTGCACTGATCAGTTCTCCTTCCAAATCAACCACAACTTCTTCTTCATTAGCCTCACTTCTTGTGATTTCATTATCATAATCATCTTGGTCCATAAGAATGAATTCATTGTCCTTATCTTCACACGAGTTGATATTTGTGTCTTCTGAAGAGTTAACATCGTTTACACATAGACTTTTCTTTCTGCCAAATCTCTTAGGTTTGAACTTCTTTTCACCTTCAGAGTTCTGATCATGTTTCTTGTGTGGACATTTATTTTCAAAATGACCTATCTTACCATAGTTGAAACATTTGAAGGGAAGCTTATCTTGGTACTTGCTTGATTTTTTCTTTAACCTTCTCACAAATTTTTCTTCAATTTCATCAGGCTCAGAATCTTCATTCTTATCTACTTTAAATGATGCTTCTCTAGAGGTGGGTTTATCTGTAACTATCCTCATTTCATATGCAGTCAAAGTTCCTAGAAGTTGATCAAAAGCCAAAGCCTTTATATCATTAAGTTCTTCTATAGCTGAGACCTTTGGGTTGAACCTATCTGATAGAGTTCTCAAAATTTTCTGAACTAAAGAGGGTTCCTCAATTTTTTCACCAAGTGATTTCATTGCATTTATTGGTTCTTCAAATCTCAGAAAATACTTCCCAATGGTTTCATCTTCTTTGATCTATAGCTTTTCAAAGTGTACTCTATAGCTTTGAAACTTGGCATCTTTTACCTTCTCATTACCTTCATAACTTCTAATGAGTTTATCCCACATTTCTTTGGCAGTTTGAAGATGCATCACCTTTACAAATTTGGCTTATGCAAGTCCATTCAAGATAGCATTCATTCCCTTATCATTAAAGATAAATTCTAACTTATCATCCTTGGAAGCTAGCATAAGAGGCTTTATGTATCGAGTCTCTACTACATCCCAAACATCAACACCTAAGGCCATTAGGTATGTTCTCACTCTAACCTTCCAGAAGGAAAACATTTTTCCATAAAACAAAGGAGTCTTAGTGACTTAAGTCCCTTCATGACTTGTCATGTTTAAGCTTATAGATCTACCTTTAGATAAAAGGACCCGAGTCTAATACCAATTATTGGACAACTGAGAGGAGGGGGGGTGAATCAGTTGTTACCGTGCTTAAACAATTATGCTTATTTTAAACTCTTTACAGAGCACTCAATGACAATCACAATAATGCAGAGAGGTAAGCAATAGAACATTTGACATCCATCACACATATGCAATATACAGAGACAAATATTTCTTGAGGAAACCCATAAAGGGTAAAAGCCTCTTATTCCTGGTATGATAAGTAATATTTACATTCTATACATTATCATACATACGAGCTCCAACTCATTGTGAGGCTACAACCTCTGTTTTGTAGGCTGCAACTTGCTGAGAGCACCAACTCTCTGTTTTCTCTACCACCGACTAGAAGGAAGCACCAACTCCCTGAGTGTTCTAACACCGATTGGATGGAAGCACCTACTTCCACTTATACAAGCACCAACTTATTTGAGAGCACCAAATCTCTGGTTTCTCTAGCACCCACTAGAAGGAGGCAAAAACTCCCTGAGTGTTCCAGCACCAATTGGATGGAAGCACCAACTTCCAGTCGCAAAGGCACCAACCTGTATAACAGAGAACAATAGTTCTCCCTTTCACCACCCTGCTACCCTAGTTTCTCTGGCTGCAACCAGATGGAAGCTACAACTCCTTATGTTCAAGCACCCACTTGAACCTCTAAGGACAATAGTCCTCCCTAGAACCTACATACCACCCTAATTATAAATATTTTCTAGTGAAACTTATTACAGTGATTGAATAGTTGTCATTGGCTTACCAGGCTTATCACTATTTTGCTATGTTGCTCTACTCTCCTCTATCAGTGTCTCTCTGCCTGCATCTTCTTGCGCTTTCTGATATTCTGTTTTTCTATACAAGTGCACCTCAAAAATCTTTTATTGTCCTAGTTATGCATCTTTGTTCTTTACTTCTACTGTGCTTTATGCTCTGCATCTTATCTTGATTCTATGAATTACGCCTCTTCTGCATATTTTAGCTCCTGTCCACAACATTCTATGTATTCTTTGTTCTATGTATTTATACTATCGGTGCACCTTATTCATCCTCCATGCACAGTGACTCTTCATTCTGTTCATCGTGCCACGGTTCTGCTCATTAGGTTTTTCACTGCCACTCCACTTTTTCTCTTCTTTGCTCGCTCAAGCCTCAAAAAGAAAAAAACTACATTTCGCTTCTATCTATTCCTCATATGTTACTCATCTCTGAGTTTTATCTCACACTACACATACTGTAATTTTCCCTTTCTTACAGTTCAACTCATTTTTCCTTCAGAAAAAGCCAACCACACACAATCACTGCATGTTTCTTTTAACCTCTTCCTCTGTGGTTAGACCTCAAATTTTCTTGGTAAAAAATGCAGAGCAACTGAATCGCCAGCCGTCCAAGAACCATGATTTGGTTCTACTAACTGAATCGTAACTAATCGATTACCTGTGAGGTGAGACAGTAACCCTTCAATCAAGATTCCAATTAACCAACACCAGTGGATTAAATTCACAAGATTTTGTGTTTATCTCAGATGCCCACTAGCTATGACCGGGCGCTAAACAAAATTTGAATTTCATGATTTCACATCTCGGCATTCCTATGATGAAGGGTCTCAACACTCCAAGTCACGATCGTCGAGATTCCAAGATGGAGCTTAGCACCGCTGGTTTCTTCCCCTCACGTGACCACTAGTGGTGAGCACAGGTTGTGCCAAAAGGCACCTCGTATTTCATGAACTTAAAAACTTCATCGAGCTTGATCAACGGTCGTGATATCCAATGATCCGACGATCCAGATCTCATTGCGATCTCACATATCGCTATTCCTGTGATGAAGGATCTCTATAGTCCAAGTCACGATCGCTGAGACTGCTAGATGGAGCTTAGCACTGCTAGCTTCTTCCCCTCACGTGACCACCGTAGGTGACCACATGCTGTGCCAGAAGGTGTTTCTCAATTTCACATATCGGTGAACTTCTATCGTGCTCTGATCTATCTCCACGTGCCCCTCTTGGATCAACGATCCAAATCTTATCGCGATTTTGCCACTTCACAAGCCTTCTTCATGCCTGATCAACTGTCCACAATCCTTGGTGATTTGACGGTCCAGATCTTTTCGTGATCTCACATATCGTGATTCCTGTGATGAAGGGTCTCGATAATCCAAGTTGTGAGTGCCAAGATGGAGATTAGAAATTAGCTCCTTCCCTTAAGCCCTCGACGATGTGACCTTGAGATATGACCACTCACCAATCAAATGAGCACTTCGTTCCTTTGACTTTCCAATTAGAAAAATGATGATCTTTCGCCATGTGTCCTGACCGAAGATGGACGGTTCTCCTTCTTTCAGAATTTTGTAAGCCCTCTTCACCTTGCACTTTAAAGAACATGCAGGTTCTCTTGGATCCAATGACCGTTAGACCCCGTGCTCAGATCGAACGCCCGAGAATTGTCCTCCATCTGCACGCTCGACCTATCTGAATTCAGATCTGACAGTCATCGGGAATTCTCAATGGGATCCAATGATCACTGTCACTTCTCCTCCCGATCTTACATATCCTCCTGAATTAGAATAATTTCTAAGTGTCAAAGGCCTCGACCTTTCATCCGTCTAAGATCCTTAGAACACTATCTCTCTTGAGCTTTGGCAATGAGTTAACCTCATCCATAGTGCACACCTACGCACTATGTGTGACTTTGCGCTAATCCTACTCAGCTTATGTTGTTCTTGTTTTTCCATCATTGGACACTCTAATCTTTACATCAATGACAAACACACTGTGCCTGTAAACATGCCAACACCCTAAGGACAAAAGATTTCTTTGTTTCTTTGCAAAGTTTAGTAGTTTTCCTTGGATGGCGAGCTGCAAATTTAGAAGAGGTTCTCAAGACTTGATCATGATTTAAGAAACTTAAAAAACCTTCTTGATATACCTTTTTCACTTCAAAAGTCTTTAAATTTCAAAACAGATCATTTCTCACGAGTTGGTAGCGCACTTCATAGAAAAATGATCATTTTTCATGACAACTCAAGATGAGTTGGTAGTGCACTTCATGTTAAAATAGTGTTTTTCGCTACCAACTCATCATAATGTGGAATTATTACAAAATGGACATCCCTTTATGATTTGAAATGAAATGATGGGTCATTATGGACCATAACTGAATAAAGAAACTTGTGATTGGTCGTCAAAAGTATGAATGAATCGACTAAGACTTTAGGACAACCACCAAAGATGACCACTTATTCACCTATCCTTTTATTTGACATGACCAAAATCTAATTGACTGGACTTAATGAGATATCAAATGACCAAAAAACAAAGACTCAAACAATTTTATGACTCAATGTTGCCAGAAATTTCCAGGAGCAAGGAGATATACTTCCATCTTTCCACATATATGGCCTACCTACATATTCATTAGTTATCAGTTATATAGGAAAGTGGTCTACATACTGAATGTAACTAGAAGTCAATATTACAACATGACCTATTTTATTTATATTCATCATCATTTATTTTACACAATCTCACAATTACACAAAGATCACAAATTACATTGACATAACCTAATGGAAGTGTTCTTGTGGCACCACAATCATCAAGAAACCCAAAATTTTAAGTTATGTTACCTTGCAATAAATTCAAATAAATAAAGTATCTCCCATTGACGAAACTGATATATAACTACCCAATCAAGTACTGAAAATAGAAATTGGCCACACTGGATTTACCTCTCCCTCATAATCAAAAAATTTTCCCCATCTCCTCTACCCCATGAGATTCTACACTTTTAGTAGTCATTTGGCCTATGCCTCGTACTCATCAGTGGGAAGATATTTGACAATCCCTCCTCTGAGCCAAACCTTGATTAATTCTCGATTGATGTTGACATTAGTGCCATCTTTCATAGCGTATTTTCAATTTTGCGGAAATCTGCATATGAGAAATAGATTACTCCAGTAACATGGTTTACTATATGAAAAGACTCGTCTCAAGAACTAAGATCGTTGTCGAGAGTAAGAAGTCATGGATTGAACATAATCGTCTGGTGATGTGAATTATTCATCCACCCAGAAGGTAAGCATCCACCAAAAAATTTTGGCAGTTGCTAGGATAATATGCCTTTCACTATAAAGTGCATTGTCTATTTCTTTCTTACTTACAAAGAAAAAAATTTCAGAGAAAGGATCTACACACAAAACCTCACTACAATCACTGACAGATAACTGATCTAATTATTCTCTCCTACAACAATAACATATTACATATTCTTCATATTCATGAGCTCTCCCATTAGGGATCTAATCCCATTCCCACTCTAATACAAATTTAGAAAAATATTGCACACAAAACTATATCGTATTGTATTAATTAAATTAATGAAACATTACACACATATAAATACAACAAGTTTAAGATTAATATAGATAGACTATCTTAACCATAAAATCCATTTGTTGAGACAATATCTCAACCACACACATAAATATGATGTAAATCTAACACCTAACTAAACATTTCACTTAGATATTACAATAACTAATACATTATATAACGAGCACTATGAAATATTAAACACAAAACAAATAAGAAGAGTTAATATCTCCAATAGTACATAACTAAGCATTAACCAAACTTATCCCATGAGATATCCATGTATCCAAATTCTAATAACTATCATAATTAAAATTATTCTCTTATTGTCTTATAGCTATCAAATTACCTAGAAATTTGAATAATGAGTATTTTTAAGAACAATTTTGAAAAGTGTATGCAATATTAATTCAATTCCAAATTCTAATAATTATCATAGCTAAAATTATTGTCTTATAGCTATGAAATTACCCATAAATTTGAGTAATGAATATTTCTAGAGCAATTTTGAAAAGTGTATGCAATATTGATTGAATTGGAAGGAGAAGTTGTAGTTTTAATGTCTTTAGAAAAATATTTTAATTATAATTTTGATTCAAATTTGTTCCATTATTAATATAAGTATAAATATCCTTTCTTAAAAAAAATGAAATTTGATTTACTTTTTCAAAAAAAATAATCATTGATAATTTCTACACAATGAATTGAAGTTGCAAAGCTAATTGATTTTCAATAAAAATTTAAAGTTTATTGTTAAATAAATGTGTCCAATGGAAAAAAAAAATAAAATCATTTCATTATGAAAATAAATATATTTTTACAAATAAGTATAATTATACAAATAGTAATAATGATAAATGTTTTTAAAATTAATCATGATTAAAGTTAATTTTTTTAAAGATATAAAGAATATCAACTCTGTAAAATCGTAATTAAATATGATTTATAATTTTTTTTATATTGAGTATATATGTTTAATTTTTTTTTAATAATTAAAAAAAAAATATTTTATAGTTTATATAATAAAATGTTTAATATGTTTTATATGAAATTTAAAATACAAAATAAATATATATATATATATATATATATATATATATATATATATATATATATATATTAAAATAATAGAAATGAAATTGTAATTTCTTTTCATTAAAATAAAAATTTTAAAAACAAATTTTAAAACCATATAATTAAATTTCTTCACCATCAAAGTTAAACATTCCCAAGGTAAGAAACCTCTCATCATCCTTGCTTGAACTGGCATCATACGTGWGTTATGACKCTCATATCTATTTCRYCATTTTTAAAAGTGATAGTCAGTGGACATTAAGAAATTAGGTRCAATCTAGAACTTGGTAAAGCATTGATATGTGATAAATTAGCTTTAAAACCATATAATTAAATTTCGTAACCATCAATATTGAACATTCCCCACATAAATTTCTTCACCATCAATGTTGAACTCGGTAAAGCATTGCTATGTGATAAATTGGGTAAAGCAATATTATGTGTAATTTGAATAAGTAAAAATGGAAAGAAGAAATGGAGGAATGTTATATGTAATTTGAATTTTGGAAAAAGAAAATTGAATATATATTTTTTCACAATTTAACACCCTTCAACGATCTTTGCATTGCGTTTAATGATCATAAATAAAAGAGGCGCCCTTTACCCTTAAACGTTATTCGCGCTGCATTTAGAAAAAGAAAAAAGAATTATAAATTATTGCTGAAACAAAGCAATATTGTTAGTTTTGTGCATCTTCGAAGTTGGTTATAAATATACAATCCAGTCAGCATCAACATATTAGAATGGTCAATTTATTATATCTGTGTAATAATATTTAGTTATATAGTTTGTTATTATATTATATATGGTCCAGTAGAGAATGTATGAAGTTATGCGAATAGTTTTTTAAGTGGTCATTGGATAAGAGATATATTAACTCCTAGTTTAATGCATGGTTGAGATATTTTCTAGCTAATTATACATGGGATAAGATAGTTTATATAATTTTAAACAAAGTCTTCGTGTGTTTATATGTTACAATTATAATGATATGAGAATAATAAATATACAATTTTAAGAATGACAGATTATTTTAAAATGTAGAGATTTTGGTTAATTTTATTAGTTTTTAATATGGAAAGTATAAAATGTTTGGTTATATTTTTGTAAAAATATTCAAATTTCTTATCATTTTATATAGTTTCTATAAAATGTCTGGCCATATTTTTTTAAAAATATTCAAATTTCTAGTTTTATATAGTTTCTATAAAAATATTGGTCATATTTTTTTAAAAATATTCAAATTTCTTAGAATTTTATACAGTTTCAATAAAATGTTTAGCCATATTTTTCTAAAAAGATTCAAATTTCTTAAGATTCTGTAAAGTTTCTATAAAATTTGGGCTATTGAAAAAAGTATGAAAAATTGAACACGGTTTTGTTGTGCCATCCCTTATATGATAATATTTAGTGAATAGTTTATTATTGCTAATCAAATAATGTAATTAAGTGAATATTTTCTTTAAATAATTTTAGGAAGTTGTTCCATAAAAATTGTATGAACTCCTTGATTAATGGGTGGTTGAGATATTCTCTCAATTAGTTATGATTATGATAAAATAATATGTCTAACTTTAAACAATAACATTTTCTTCATATATTTATATGTTACCACTACAACATTATCTTCATATATTTATATGTTACAACTACATTGACACTAAAGGCACATCATTTCTGTTATTTTCTGATATATCATTCTCAGACGTTATCAATTCAATTGTGTTTTAAGCAAAGGGTTGAAAAATGGCCCAAAGACAGGTCAAGGTAGACTGGCTGCTCAAATTTTTGGGCCTGCTTGTAGTCTCGTTGCTGTTCAACATAGCGGCAGCAAAAGATGCCGTTGAATGTTTTATTCCCTGTGCGACTGTAAACACCTGTGATGAGTGTCCGCAAGACTACTCCTGCGGTCAACATTCGCGTCTGGGGTACCGCTGCTGCCCGCAGTCTCTTGTTCCTTGTTCTTAATATAATTATTATGTGGTTTATTACTCGCTGCTGCCCGCGATCTCTCGTTCCTTGTTCTTAACATAATTATTATGTGGTTTATGACTTTCAAGCTTATGTTCTCCTTCCATAAATAAATGGGCAAACGAGGTTTAGATTCAAAGCTCGAAAAATCTTAGTTTAGTTGAATTTATTATAGTTTTCATACTTAAAAGGTTTATCACTCTCATCCTTCTGTTCTCCTTCAATAAATAAATGGAAAGGGCAAACGGGCTTGAGATTCAGAGATAGGAAAATCTTAATTTAGTTGAATTTATTGAATTTTTCATAAACGCTTTGACTGATCATTCAGACTGGAGTCCATTTCAGATTAATGCAATAACAGTAATGGTATTCACAAAGCAGTTTCATTTGTTTAATTTGATGACAGAGAGAAGCTTTGAATCACAGCAAACCTTAACTAGATTGTATAGTGGGATTATCTATTTGGTATTCAATTTTATCATCTTCTCATCCCATTCACACTTTCTTATTTTACATTTTTTTTTTCGAATTTGTTGAAATTTAATAGTAGAGTTTTGGTTTTTATCAGAGCATTTTATTAGTTTAATTTTGATTAAAATTTGGTTAGAAATTGTTGGATCTGTATATTTGAGTGGGTAAGTTTTTATAATCCTAGTGTCTCAACTTTTTTTTAGCTTGATGAATCTATTAATGTATTCAGAAATGCAATTTAAACATCAAACTAATTTATATAACAAAAAATTGAGATTTTGCCCAAATTTATATGGCTGGAATACCACAAAATAATACCAAAATATAGAACATTTAGACAACACCTTAAATCTATAACAAACTCTTTCGCATTTCTTTGACCTATAAAATCACATTAGAAAGTCAAGATTTATTTATTTAAAATTGGGTAAATTTTTTTACTATGTCACACTACCAACCTTTGTAATCTCTCAACAAAAGTATGGTGATCTTGGAAAGCTTTTCTTAATGCTTTTCGAGCATGGAAACAAAATTCTAAGGAATCATCATCATCATGCATTTAATTTAAATTTTATTTAAATCATAATCAATACTTTTATTTAGATTATAATTTAAAGTTATTTATAAACTCTAGTCTAACTCATTTTATTAATTAATTGATTTTATTAATAATAATATACTTACTAACATAAATCATAGTCAATACTTTTATTTAAATTATAATTTAAAATTATTTATAAGCTCTAGCCTAACTCGTTTTATTAATTAATTTATTGATTTTATTAATAATAATATACTTATTAACATAAATCAATTTGGAAGGAGGTTACTTTTTCATTCACTTTTTTAAGTCATAGGTTTTTTTTTCATCGGGCAAAATATATAATAATACATTTATTAACATAAATCAATTTGGAAGGAGGTTACTCTTTCATATTCATTCCTTTAATTATAGATTTTTCATTTCATCATCTTTCTATTTGAAATGTTTTTTTTTCAAAAATGTTTATTTTTTCGAGAAGAAAATTTATTTTTAGTTGAGATGAACAAAATACAATGGTTGAATAATTTAATAAAGTTCATTGAAACATAGATACTTTTAGAATCTTTTTCTAAATATCTATAAAAATAATAGACTTTAACAGAACCATGTATCCATAAAATGCAAGTATTGATAAAATGCAATTTCAAAAGGAGTTCAGAAATCTTTAAATGAAAACTCTTGTAAAATCATTGTATGAATATCTTGTACCTTTTCCAAAAAACTATAAAGCTTAGATAAATAAAGTCTTTCCTCAGAGAGTTGAGTATATCTCACTCAAACAAAGTAATTAGATATTTTCTTTATTTAATATGCAAGTGGAAGAAAAGAATTATTTTGTACTTGGAGATTTCCTTTCATCCAATTAATGACCATAACTAAAACAACCATCTATGAATTCCTCTTAATTATTTGTTCCTCTTCCTACATTTTCTATTCTTTAAAATGTATAACTACATCTATATAATATAATATTTTTTTCATAAAACTATTTATATTCTTTAAATTATTTTCCAATAAATCATTTTTTTAAATTACATATTTTAAAATTAGAATTTGATTTTTTTTTAATGTTAGTAAAGTTCTTCTAGATAAAATCCACTAAGTGGATTTGAAGAAAGTAGACTTTAGTGTAAATTATGTGACAAAAATACGAAAATCCAATAAGTGGATTTGAAGAAAGTAGACTTTAGTATAGATTATGTGACAAAAATACGAAAAGATTGGTGGGAAAATATCACTTTAAATGACTTATAAACATAAAAAAAAATCCAATGAAAATGTAGAATATTATAAAAAAAAATAAAGATTTACTTCTTAAAAACGATGGATTTAACCTATTAAATATTTTCACTCATCTCTGTTGCACTTTCTTTGCATCAAATATATGAAATGAAAATCTCAAATAGAGAAACGCAAATAACTTCTTAAAAACGGCATCGAGGATTTGAGTCAAATACGATATGTACTCGTAGGAACAAACAATTTATTAGGATTTGAGTCAAATGCAGTGTGTACACATAGGCACCAACAAGTTAGTATCACAAATGGATTTGAGGTTCATGTCTTTCTAAGTAAAGCACTCACATTATTGTATTCTAAGCATGAGTGTTTGGTGGATGAAATCAAAGTGTTTTAAAGAATAACTTAACAAAATGTTTTGTATTGAATGCAATAATTGTTGCTTATTCCAATTTTCTTTTTTTAATTAAAATGGTAATTTTTTTATTCTTTTTTATTGATTAGATATCGATTGGGCCATAGCCTAAACAATCGTCCTTATAATGATTCAGCAATTTATTTTTATGAGGTATGACATATCTCTTTCTTTCACTTCCAAGAATTGATAAGGTTCCCAATTTAAATTTATGGGATAGGAGTTTAAGTAGGTGTTTCCTCTTTTTTGTTGAATGTTTCTTGAGACAGGAAAAAGCCCATGTTTGCCTTTTGATCTGCTTCCATATTCGGTTCTCGCAGGATGTGATAGAATTGGGAGTTGAAGAAGTCTTGCAGCACACACCTTAGTCTTTGCAGAGTCTTGTTGAACGCTAGGTTGCTGAAGTGATCTTCTAAGAATAATGTTTTTATCATAATTTCTGAAACTCCGAAAGCTTGAATTTATTTGATTCCATTTTCCTGCACTATCTGGCAAGCTTTTAATACCCCCAGGATTATAGCCTGATTATTAGTTCTCCGACCTTAACTCCAGCTAAAGCTATCTTTCCTTTGTCCATCGTTGGAGTAAACCACTTCGGTTGCCCCTACTTTCCCTAGGTTTCCTTTGGAGGCATTGTCGAAGAAAATCGTTGCTTTACCTTGCTTCCTCCACTACTCTTGAAATACTGCATATGTTTCTCTTATGTGCCAAACTGGAGTGCTTAAAGGGCGAGAAATGGTCTTTTTCTTGTATTGAGTTATAATAAATCCTGCCTAGATCTTTTCTTCGATAAGGAGAGTGTTTTCGTCCTTGAGCGGGTGATAAGTCATAGCTTATCAGAGCAGTGATTTTTCTTTAGTGGCCACCATCACAAGGGAATGACGCATGCTATTGAAGATCTCGTCGTTTCTTGCCAGCCAAATTTTTCAGCATAAATATTCGGGTATGGCCTCCTAGATTCTTTGCCAATTTGATTTGCTTTACATCTCTTGCGGATATCTCGCCTTCCAGGAGGAGAAGAGGGTTGTGACTGTTGTCTGCAATGGAGTTATGACATTGAGGCCGCTGAGGGTGATCTTCCAGTCTTCTTGGGCAAATCAGAAATCCACAAAAAAATGGTTCATAGTTTCAATAGCGCTACGACACAGGGGGCATCTATGAGGTCCAACTATACCTCTTTTTATCATATTTTTTCTTGTCAGTGTTTTCTTATGCATTAAACTCCAAAAAAAGAAGTTTACTTTTGGAAGACCAATCGGATTCCATACTTGTTTCCATAGGGACGTTGAATCTATCATCGCTTGGATAGATTGGAGAGCTTTGTATCCTTGTGTTGCGGTGTATCTCCCTATTTTTGCCCATCCCCACTTGTCTGATGCGTGCAGATCAACAAGGGCCAAATCGGTCAACAAATTTATGAGTAGAGTCTTTTGGTTTTGAAGATGCACTGGGATCTTGGGGAATTTCCAATCCCACCAATTTCTTGTGTGACATAGACCTATCAGCCCTCGGGCCGAGATCCGCTCACAGGATCGTTCTTTATCTTCTTTGAGTCGGATCAGCTCTTTCGATTCCCTGTTGGAATCTCAACTTCAATCGATCCATAGGTCCTTTCAGAAGCTCTCCTATGCAAACAACATTAGACGTGAGCTCCGCCCTTTCATGCGACCACAATTCTATGACCAAGGCCCAATTCCAAAAGTTCTTGTCACAACTTGCCACTCACGAGTTCATGAGTCGAGGATCCCGACTCTTCCCTTCCAATCTCGCGATACCCAAAATGCTGATACGGGCATGGCTCTTCCTCTGTCAGCGCCTTCCTTGCGCGACCACCAACCAGGCTAACCACTAGCACCTCTCACTACTCACACCTTCGGGAGTTCGAGTGTCCAATCTTGGCACCTTCCCTTCACGAAACCCCGAGAAGCAATGTTGACTTTTCTTCTCGCGTTCTAGCTACTCTGGACTTTGCAAATTTCAATGTCGATCTCTCGTGCTCTTATCTCGTGAATCTCTGAGACGCGAGAAGTCAATGGATTATTGACTCCTTCCAATAAGTGACGTGTGTCCGCCTGTCTATTTCCCAGGCCCACCTTGTGGTTCTGCCACGTGTTCCTCGTGCCCAGCTTCGACACTTCACGACTTTGCTTCCCAAAGCGCTACCTCCTTTGTATCTCGACACCCGAAGTGCCGAGACCCCAAACTCCTCGCTACTCCTTATCGCAACTTGCAACTTCAGGACTTTCGGGACAAAAGTATCGACTTCCTTTCCGCTGATATGCCGAAATGCCGAAATTATGACATGTCGTCAATGCGGGTCCCACAACGGAACTTCCTGCCTTTTTGGAGTTTCAGACTTCGCGACTTCGCGAATCCTGATGCTAAGATTTCGGCTCTTCAACTCACGAAACCCATAAATGATATTACGTGAGTGATCTAATGGCCCCTGTTGGCTCAGGTCCTACGGCTGTCCTAGCTCCTTGCAATTTCGCCACTCACAACTTGGAGCACCTAATCTTTGGGCTCTCACCTTGCGAACCTCTGAGTTCGAGAGATCCCTTGATCTCTACCACCTGTCCTCCTCAAATGGATGGCTGAGATTCTCTCATGACTTCACTACTCGCGAAGTTGAAGGACTTCTCTTTCTCAGCTCCGATGTCTGAATCCCTAATACGGGTGATCTTGTGACACATGTCCTCCTTCTAACGGACAGCTTAGATTCTTTCACGGTTTGATGACTTCACATTTCGCAACCTCACGAATCTTGATGTAAAGGTTTTAAAGCATAACTCCCCTGCTCCTCTGCACAATCTGATGGTTCTCGGGACTTCGCAAATTCTCCATGGAGAATTCCGACCGTCCAATTTTTCCTTGACGATTCCTGCGAAATCAACAAAGTGTTTTTCCATGAAACTCATCCACCTGCAAAACAATGTCGCTACGCCTTCTTACAACACTTCAAGGCAATAGCCCTCTTGAGCTTCTGTTCAACAACTTTGAAGACTCTATCCCTCCTAAGCTTTCTCCACAACTCAAATCTTCAAGAAGACTCCTGCGCGCACTCCTTGCGGAAATTCTTCAAATACTTATAAGTATTTGAACCTCTTCGACTCTACGCACTCCCTGCGACAACAGTCTTTCAACAATTTCGCTCAGGTTGTAAGTCTGAGACTTCACTTGGTCTGTGCACTCCTTTCATGGATCCTATGTTTAACTTGCACTTCTGCAAGAATGAGAACAATGTTATCCCTCCTGAGCTTGCAGAGACGAACTCTAACTTCTGTCAATGCACACCTTGCGGACAATTTCACTGCACTCCTTGCAGGAAAACTCTTGCTCAGACAGAGAACCAATTGAAACTCATTTCCTTACTCTCTCTCTCTTCAGATTTCAGACATTAAATATGAAATCATACATTCACGCATCAAAGAAAATTCATAAGAGAGAGTAAACCAACATATATCAATCAACATGTACAAAAACATAAAGCAATTGAACACCATGAGTCTGAACTAAAGATCTTTGTATTAATCCAGAACTTTTGTACATGGGTTTTTACTCTACACAACTCTCTGCTTCTTCTTCTCTATTCTCTCTTGATTGATTATGTTTCTAATGTTACAATGATACAAGTGAGGGTGTTTATATCCATTTTTCCTCCGGCTCCTAAACTGTTTAATCTAAGAATTCAAAGCTACCTACTTACATTTACTAGCATAAATGCCTCTTAGTCCTTCAAACGAGAGTGGGACTCTCAAGGTCTGATTACAATCTACAAGTTCACCCTTTCTGAATTGTCTCATTTAAGTTTGGCGTATCCACTTCAAAACATTTCAAACAATTCATCATGTGCCAAAATGCATCGGCGTTTGTCCCACGCTCACTTGTTGTTGACGATGCTCCTGCATCATACTCCCTCGCTTCAAAATTTTCACGGGCTTCTGTCCATGAGGTCTCGCACGGTTTGTCCATGCTTATGGATCTCTGCTTCATTCTCCCAGCTGGCATCTTCAACTGAATGTCCCTTCCACTTGACCAAGTATTCAAAATATTCCCTTCTTCTGGTCCATTTGTTAACTCTTTTCTCCAGTACGCTTTCCATCTGTGGCTTCTCTACAACTAACATCTATTTAGTCCACTAAACCTCTGGTTGTTCATCACTTGTTCCTGCTTTGTATGGGTACAAATCTGAGACATTGAAAATCAGATAAATTCTGATCCCATCGAGTAATTCAATCTCATAAGCATTTGCCCCAAATTTCTTCAAGACCTTACATCGTCCGATCTTCTTCATCTTCAGTTTGTTATATGCCCCCTTCGGGAACCTTTCCTTTCTCAGATGTGCCAGAATCAAATCACCAACCTCAAATTGAAGTTGTCTCCTGTGTTGATCTACTCTGTTCTTATACTCTTGGCTTGAGTTTTGTAGTCACTCCTTCACCTGGTTGTGAAGTTCCTTCATCGCCTCTACGAAATCCTCTGCACTAGCACTCCTAGTTGCATTTTGTTCTGAATCTCTCAATTCTGAAACTCCTCTTGGTTTCATCCCATCAACAATTTGGAATGGACTCTTCCCCGTGCTTCTGTTGATTGAATCATTATAAGCAAATTCCACTTGTGGAAGAATATTGTCCCACTAGCTGTAGTGTTTTGTCACCAAGCTCCTCAGCAAGTCTCCCAAAATTTTGTTTACAACTTCTGTCTATCCATCTGTCTAAGGATGATAAGAGGAACTGAACGACAAGTTTGTTCCCAGATTTTTCCATAAGGTTCTCTAGAAGTGTCCAATGAACTTGGTGTCTCAATCTGAAACTATGCTCCTTGGTAAGCCATGAAGTCGAATGACCTCTTTGAAAAATAGATTCGCAATGTGAGTTGCATCACTGGTTTTCTGACATGGTATGAAGTGTGCCATCTTAGAAAATCTATCTACCACTACAAATATTGAGTCAAACCCTCTTTGTGTTCTTGGGAGCCCGAATATGAAGTCCATGTTGACTGCATCCCACGACCTCTCAGGTATGGGTAATGGTTGATAAAAGCCTACATTCTACCTCTTTCCTTTTGAATGCTGACAAATTCTGCATCTGTCCACGAATCTTTGGATGTCTGCTCTCATTCCTGACCAACAATATGAGTCATTTAACTTTGAGAATGTCTTGTCATAACCGAAATGCCCGTCCAATCCTCCACTATGTTTCTCTTTCAACAGATTCTCCCTCATGGAGCATTTTGGAATACAAAGTCGATTACCCTTAAACATTAATCCTTCCTGGATCATGTATTCTTTCCATTGACTTCTATCCCTGAGAATTGGATTCTCAGCTGCTTCATACACTTCTTTAAAATATGGATCATCTCTGTACATGTTCCTGAGATCATCAAAAGCCAGTGTTTTGACTCTGAACTCCTGCAACAACAAACATTTCCTGCTCAAAGCATCAACAACTTTGTTAGCAGTTCCAGAAATATGCTTGATTACAAAAGTAAAGTTCTACATGTATTCAACCCATTTAACACGTCTTTGATTCAACTTCTCTTGTTGAGTCAAAAATTGCAAAGCATGATTGTCATTGTATAAGACAAACTCCTTCGGGATTAAGTAGGGTCTCCATTTCTTCAATGCCTAAATAATAGCATAGAACTCCTTGTCATACGTGGAGTATTTCACTTTTGCTTCATTCAGCTTCTCACTGAAGTATGCTATCAGCCTGTCTTATTGGCTCAAGACTGGCCCTATTGCAAATCCACTTGCATCACATTTTACTTGAAATGTCTTTTTAAAATCCAGCAACACCAGAATTGGTTGTTCCGTGATTTTCTTCTTCAACAAATTGAAGCTTTTCTTAGCCTCTTATGTCCAATGAAAAGACTTGTGTCTCTTCTTCATTGTGTCCATCATCGGTGCACTAATTCCACTGAAATTCCTAATGAACTTCTGATATAAACTAGCCAATCCATGAAAACTTCTCACCTCAAATATACTCTTCGATGATGGCCAATTCTTAATTACCTCCACCATATCTAGATCCATCCTCAATTTATCTGCAGAAATAACAAAACCAAAATAAATGAGCTATGTCTTCATGAACGAGGATTTCTTCATGTTTATCAACAACTTCTCTTGCTATAATCTCTTCATCACCATGGCCAAATGTTTTAGATGCTCTGCTTCTCGTTTACTGAAAATCAGTATGTCATCAAGGTATACTATGACAAATTTTTCGACGAACTCCTTCAGGACTTCACTCATCAACCTCATGAAAGTGCTTGACACGTTCATTAAGACAAATGGCATGACAAGCCATTCATACATCCCTTCATTAGTCTTAAAGGCTATCTTCCATTCATCACCTTCCCTCATACGAATCTGGTGATATCCACTTTTCAAATCAATCTTTAAAAAAAAATTGGCCCCACTTAAGAAATTCATCAAATTATCCATTCTTGGCAATGGAAATCTGTACCTGATGGTTATCTTGATGATCACTCTTGAGTTAGTACACATCCTCCAGCCTTCATCTTTCTTCAGACTGAGAACTGTCGGAACAACACATGGACTCAAGCTTTCTCTAATCAACCCTTTGTCCATTAAATCATGGATCTGTCTTTTGACTTCTTCATTCTCCTGCAGCGTCAATCTATACGCTGCCTCGTTTGGTAAACTAGCTCCAGGTATGAGATCAATATGATGACTCACACTTCTGATCGGTGGCAACAAACGAGGTAGTTCGTCCACTACTATGTCATCAAACTCTTCCAACAGTTTCTGAACCTCTTCCGGTAAATCATCTACCCATGTACTGGTTAAAACAATCTTAGGTTTCCTGACCATAATGAATTGCGGTTCCTCCTTCTTATTAACTTCTGTAAGAAGTTCCTTCCCACTCATGAGAAGTACAATGTTGCTTACTTCAGGTTTCACCTCCTTATCTTTGATTGGAAGCAGCATGTGAGTTCTTCCATTCTTCTCTAGGGTGTATGTGTTCTTCCTCCCATCATGAATCACATTTCTATCATATTGCCACAGTCTACCCAGTAATAGATGACAAACATCCATGGGAATAACATCATAGAGTATTTCATATTTATACCCTCCTATTTTAAATTCAACTAAACATTGTTTAGTGACATTTACCTGATGTCCTTTTTGTAGCCACGAAACTTTGTATGGGCTCGGATGTTCAATCGTCTCCAGCTCCATCTTTTCTACCATCTCTGTAGAAACAAGATTATCTGTGCTACCACTGTCCACGATGACTTTGTATGCCCAGTCTTTGGTCTTGCAAGTGGTCTGGAAAAGTCTGTTCCTTTGGACCGAACTCTCCACCTCCTTCTTTGGCATTAAGAGAACTTTTCGCATCATCAGTGATCTTCCACCTTCAACATCCTCTCCCTCAACATTTCTTCTTTGTGCTTTGGAAATGTGATTTTCACCACCTTCTTTCTTCTTATCTGTACATTCATAAGATTTATGTCCGACCTTTCTGCATGTGAAGCATTTCACCACTCCACCTCTTTCTCTTTCTCTACCTTTGGTACGAGGAAAAATGTTTCCATTAGCATACCGATGTTTCTATTTGGTATACTGCCCCCTCTGTGAGCTTCCACCTCTCTCAGTCTGAGTCTGAGGTTTCTTCCACTCTTCCTTGGGTTTATGATTTCTATCTTGGGCAATTGATTTGCCTCTGGCTTGACTTCTGCCTCGGCCTCTTTGACCTTGTTTTCGGCTCAGCTTCTCTTCATCTTTTAGAGCCATCTAAAAAGCATCTTTCACCGTTCGGATGGTCATCATGCTCATCTCATCCTGAATGTCATATCTCAGACCATTCATGTACCTAGTAACCTTTTCATCATCACTTTCGTGATGACCTGCCCTGATGTTCAACCTGTAGAATTCTTTAGTGTACTTCTTCACTGACATCAGCTTCTATCTCAAATTATGCATTCTCTGAAACAGAGTAATTTAGTAATCCCTGAGAATGAATTTTGCCTTCATCTTTGCGATCATCCTATCCAAACTCTTGATTTTCTGCTTTCCTTTGCAGCGTCTGTCATCTTGTAGTTCATCCCACCATAATGTTGCATGTCCTTTAAGTCTTGTGATAGCATGTTTGACCTTTTCTTCTTCCTCGACATCTTCATAGTCAAAATATGTGTCCAGAGCTCTAATCCAGTCTAGAATATCTTCAACATCCAGGTTTCCTTCATATACTAGAATATCCATTTTTTCCTTAGCACCCATTCTTGCAATAGCCCTAATCAGGCGTTCATTTGCTACATCTTTTGTTGTGACTTCTTCTCCTTCATGTCAAGCTTCATTTTCACTTTCGGAATCACTGACATATCCAACACCAATTGTGTGCCTCTATGTTGTCTCCATGTCCTCGAGTCTGGTGCATATGTCATGCATCTCTCTTTCCATGGCTGGATTTGGCACCTGCCTACCCCTTCCTCTTGGCATTTACCTTTCCTCTGGCGGATCGGGTGTTTGTCTGTCTCTTCTTCTCGGTGACATGGATGAGATTTTCCTTCTTGCTTTCCCTGTCTGCAGTATACAAACAAAGTCAATCTCTGATACTACACTAACGCAGATGTATGATCCCTCGAGCCGAGATCCGCTCACAGGATCGTTCTTTATCTTCTTTGAGCTGGATTAGCTCTTTCGATTCCCTGCTGAAATCTCAATTTCAATCGATCCATAGGTCCTTTCAGAAGATCTCCTATGAAAACAACACTAGATGCGAGCTCCGCCCTTTCGTGTGACCACAGTGCTATGACCAAGGCCCAATTCCAAAAGCGCTTGTCACAACTCGCCACTCACGAGTTCGTGAGTCGAGGCTCCTGACTCTTCCCTTCCAATCTCGCGATACCCGAAATGTTGATACAGGTATGGATTTTCCTCTGTTAGCGCCTTCCTTGCGCGACCACCGACTAGGCTAACCACTAGCACCTCTCGCTACTCACACCTTTGGGAGTTCGAGTGTCCAATCTTGGCACCTTCCCTTCATGAAACCCTGAGAAGCAATGTTGACTCTTCTCCTCGCGTTCTCGCTACTTGCAACTTGACAAATTTCAATGTCGAGCTCTTGTGCTCTTATCTCGCGAATCCCTGAGATGCAAGAAGTCAATGGATTATTTACTCCTTCCAATAAGTGACGTGTGTCCGCCTCTCTATTTCTCGGGCCCACCTTGTGGTTCTTCCATGTGTCCCTCATGCCTAGCTTTGGCACTTCGCGATTTCACTTCCCGAAGTGCTACCTCCTTTGTATCCCGATGCCTAAAGTGCTGAGAACCCGAACTCCTCGCTACTCCTTATCGAAACCCCCAACTTCAAGACTTTCAGGAAAAACGCTCGACTTCCTTTCCACCGATATGCTGAAATTCTGACATGTCGTCAACGCGGGTCCACAACAAAACTTCCCGGCCTTTTGGAGTTTCGGATTTTGCGACTTCACAAATCCTGATGCTAATCTTTCGGCTCTTCAACTCACGAAACCCCGAAATGAGATTATGTGAGTGATCCAATGGCCCCTGTTGGCTCAATTCCTATGACTGTCCTAGCTCTTTGTGATTTTTCCACTCACGACTTGGAGCACCCAATCTTTGGGCTCTCACCTTGTGAACCTCCAAGTTCACAAGATCCCTTGATCTATGCCACCTGTCCTCCTCAAATGGATGGCTGCGATTCTCTCGTGACTTCGCTACTCGCAAAGTTGAAGGACTTCTCTTTCTGACCTTCAATGTCCAAATCCCTGATATAAGTGAGCTCGTGACACATGTCCTCCTTCTAACGGACGGCTTAGATTCTTTCGCGGTTTCACAACCTCACAAATATTGATGTAAAGGTTTCAAACCATAACTCCCCTGCTCCTCTGCACGATCTGACAGTTCTCAAGACTTCACAAATTCTCCATGGAGAATTCCGACAGTCCAATTTGTCCTTGACGATTCCTACGAAATGAACAAAGTGTTTTTCCATGAAACTCATCCACCTGCAAAAAAACGTCATTGCGCCTTCTTACAACACTTCAAGGCACTAGCCCTCTTGAGCTTCTCTTCGACAACTTCAAAGACTCTATCCCTCCTAATCTTTCTCCACAACTCGAGTCTTCAAGAAGACTCTTGCACGCACTACTTGCGGAAATTCTTCAAATACTTCCAAGTATTTGAACCTCTTCGACTCTGTGCACTCCTTGTGATAGCAGTCTTTCAACAATTTCGCTCAGGTTGTAACTCTGAGACTTCACTCGTCCTGCGCACACCTTGCATGGCTTATGTGCTTAACTTTCACTTCTGCAAGAATGAGAACAATTTTATCCCTCCTGAGTTTGGAGAGACGAACTCTGACTTCTGTCAATGCACACCTTGCGGACAATTTCACTGCACTGCTTGTAGGAAAACACTTGCTCAGATAGAGAACCAATTGAAACTCATTTCCTTACTCTCCCTCTCTTCAGATTTCAGACATTAAATATGAAATCATACATGCACGCATAAAAGAAAATGCATAACAGAGAGTAAACCAACATATATCAATCAACATGTACAAACACAAAAAGCAATTGAACACCATGAGTCTGAACTAAGGATCTTTGTATTAATCCAGAACTTCTGTACATGGGTTTTTACTCTACACAACTCTCTGCTTCTTCTTCTCTATGCTCTCTTGATTGATTATGTTGCTAATGTTACAATGATACAAGTGAGGGTGTTTATAATTGTTTTCCATCTGGCTCCTAAACTATCTAATCTAAGAATTCAAAGCTACCTACTCATATTTACTAGCATAAATGACTCTTAGTCCTTCATATGAGAGTGGGACGTTGAAGGTCTGATTACAATCTACAAGTACGCCCCTTCTTAATTGTCTCATTTAAGTTTGGCGTATGCACTTCAAAACATTTCAAACAATTCATCATGTCCCAAAATGCGTCAGTGTTTGTCCCACGCTCGCTTGTTGTTAATGATGCTCCTGCATCACTATGGTGTCCCAAGAGGAGATGTATGTCTGAGAGTAAGCCACTCATGGATTTCTTTGATTTCTTCAAACTTTTTGAGTGGGGGGTGGCCCATGATTATGTATCTCCACAACAAAGTTTTTTTCCCATTGCTAGGAATTCATAACAGGTAGGTTTGGAAGAAGTCTAGCCTGACGCGACATAGATTCCAGATCAACGTTCCCCTGATGGTGTTTTTTGTCTTTAAATTCCTCGTCAAATTCCCTTGGAGGTATTTTTTTCTTAAAATTTAGCTTATTGGATGTCTAGATTTTGAGAAGAGCATCCAGGTAATTTTTCCACCTAAAGTTATATTAGCATGAGAAGGGTCTGTTATTTGTAAGCCCCGTTCATTCATTGGGCATTTGACCATTTCCCAGTTGACAAGATGAAATTTCCTTTGATTTCCCTTTCCTCCTTGCCACAAAAAATCTTGGATCAGGTTTGAAACTTGTGCCAAGATCGCCTCTGGATCCAAGAGGAGATAGACTGGTAATGAAGAGAGTATCAATTTTATAAGGATAAGCTTTCCTATTGTTGTGAGCCATTGTCCTCCCCATGATGCTATTTTTTTCTTGATTTTTCTTATTATTTATGTCCAAATTGAAGATTTATTGGTTCCCAGAGTTAATGGGAGACCGAGGTATTTTATTTTTTCCCATGGGGCATAGTCTGAAAACCAAAAGAAATGAGCAATTCGCTAAATGGTATCTTGATCAACATTCCACCCATACACTTCAGTCTTCTTTTTGTTGATGAACGCTCCAGAAACTTTGCAAAAAAATTGGAGAATATTGCTGAAGGTTTGTGCTATCTGAATGGAGGTTCCACAGAGCAGAAGGGAGTCATCAACAAATAAATCATGGTTGATTGGTTCTTCACCATCCTAATGCCTAGAATGGTCTTAGATTTCTTTTCAATAGTTAGTGTTCTACTTAGAGGGTCTTCCATTAATATATATATAAGAAGGGGGAAAGACAACAGCCTTGCCTTAGTCCCCTTGAGGCTTGAAGAAAATTAGTTGGCCTGCCATTTACTAGTGGGGCTATCCATGACTTCTCTATGCAAGCTTTGATTAGATTAGCAAATTCTGTATTGAACCCAAAGGAAAGAAGGACTCTGTATAGGAATGAGAGTTTTACCTAATTGAATGCGTTTTTCATATAGATTTTTATGAGCATCCCTTTCTCCTTACGCTCATGGATGGAATGCATTGCTTCTTCCACCTATATTACATTATCCAGAATGTGTCTCCCTTTTACAAAACCACTTTGGGTGGGAGATATGAGCTTCCTTAACAGAGGATTAATTATGTTTTCCATTAGCTTTGAAAGGATTTTGTACGAGGTGTTTCACAATGAGATTGGCCTGAATCTATCAAAGGAACCCAGATTCGCTTCTTTGGGGATTAATGCTAAAAAGGTGAAGTTTACGCTACCTCCAACTTTTTCTTTTTGTTGGGATGATTTTATCATTCATAGTAAATCAGTCTTGATTATTTCCCAATAGTTTCTATATAAGTTGATTGAAAATCCATCTGGCCCTGGGGCTTTATCAGGTTCCATAGACCATATGACATTACTTATTTCTTCCTCTATAAAAGGTTTCATGAGGGTTGCATCATCTTCCTTGCTCACCAGGGAGGGTATATGAGAAAGAAATTATATGGTGACCTCGTTGCAATCAACTCCATCTTCTTTAAAAAGTTTCTGAAAATGAGTTTTTGCTGCCTCTTTAGGATGAGTTGAACCTTTGCAAATGAAGCCATCTACAGAGGTAATTTCTGAAATATGATTTCTAGAGATTCGGGCTCTGTATTTCCGATGGAAGAAGGTGGTATTGCAATCTCCATCTCTTAGCCACAAGCTACGAGATTTAAGCCTCCAATACTCTTCTTCTTGTTGGAAGGCGCAATAGGAATTGAATTGGGCAGTGTGTTCCTTTGCTATATCTTGGTTGGTAATATCTTTGTTTTCCATTTCCATTTGCAAGTCTATTAACTTTTGTACAGTCTCTCTTATGTGGCTTGAGGGAGTGTTATTTGGATTTTTAATCCATTCTTTTAAGGTGAACGTTGTTGTCTTTATTTTTTGTTCCCAGACATAGCTGGGAGATCTTGTAACTGGAGTAAAAAAAGATGAGCTAACAATTTCTAAGAAGCCTTCCTTTTCTACCCAAAGAGGGTTGTATCAGAAAGGTATTGGACCCATATTTTCTTCCTCTTCCAGTTGGAGGAGAATGGGATTGTGGTCAGATGTCAATTTGGGGAGAATTTTGGAGGAGATTATCCTCCTTTCCAACAAAAGAGATCTTTGAATGAGAATGCGATCCAAGAGATATGAGATGTGGTCCATTCCAACTCTGTTGTTTTTCCAAGTAAAGATACCTTTCATGGGTTTAAATTCCATGAGATCCCACAGTTGAGTTAGCTCCTCAACAAAAGGAAGCATTTGATACCTGCCACAGTTTCCCCCTCTCTTTTATTTTGGCTCAAATACTAAGTTGAGGTATCAAGCTATAATGATGTTCATATGGAGCTGATTTTCTAAAAAGACTGATAGAGTTTTCCATCATTTTTTCTTTTCAACAGAAAGGACAAGAACATAAAGGTTAAAGAGGGAGAAGGTGATCTTACTTGAGTAGTGTTGGATTTTGGTGAAGATCCAATGTTGAGTCTCGAAAGAATTGTGAAGGTGGAACTTGAAATTGTCTTCTAACCATAAAGTTGTGAGACCGCGTGAAGATACCCTTGCGCTCATGTCTTTCCATGCATTTTTCTTCCATTTCAGTTTGTTGAGTTCTAAGAGGTTTTCCCTTTCAATTTTTGTCTCTTGGAGAATGAGGATTTTGGGAGATTCAGTTTTCAGGAGGTCTTTAACTGCTTCGACCTTCGATGGGGTCTCCAAGCATCTGCAATTCCAAGAGACTATAAGAATTATTTACTGGGTGTGGAGTGGGTAGGCCCTCCCTTGGGAGGCCTTTTTCTGGTATTTCTTTGAATGCACATCTCAATGGTGGATTGACTTCCTTGCATTTTTTGCCTCTCCGCTTCTTCTTCTCTTGCTTATTTGTGATATTTTCTCCGAGGTCTTTTTGAGGGTATCTCAAAAGACTCATCCTCTGAAGATGCATAGTTTTTCAAGGGTTTCGTTTTGCTATTTCTGCATAGGAAGGGGATGAGGAGGTTCCAATTGGGGAGCCAGGATGGGATGCCTTGCCATTGGTTTTTCCGTCTTTGGGGGAGAGGATGTGTTGCTCAATTTCTTCAATCATTGGATCAGAAATTTCTAGAAGGTTGTTGAGGATTTCAAAAGGGTTATTGGGACCTTCTGTGGTTGGAGGGGTTGAGTTGCCTTCCCTAGGAACTTTCCCTGGAATGGGGGGGTCAAGACCTTTTGATGCCCCTTTCCCTATAGATATGTTGTTGTTCATTGGTTGAGGTGATTTCTGGACCTGCATCCATTGTTCACCTTCTTAGATCTCCCCCTCTTCCTCTTTCTTCTTTTTGCAGCACCTGGTGAAGTGTCCATAGCCATGGAAATACCTACATTTGAATGGTAGTTGTTCGTAATCCAATGGATGTGGGACCAATCTACGACATTCAATTGAATGGATTCTGAGAGCCCCACCTCTACATCTACTTCAATGTATATCTTGGTGCAGGAGTACTAGTCCTTTCTATCTGCTTTGTCTATGCATTTTCCAATAGTGTTCCCAATGGATTCTAGCAATGTAAGGGGAGGTAAGGGAGGTGCACCCATACTGGAATGGCTGAGGGAAGATATTGTGTTAGATCAAAGTAAGGTGACCATTTATTTAGATAAAGGCCTTGAGAGCCCATGAAGTATGGTCCATTCTTGAATATGATATTTCTGTCCACTGTGTTTTCAAAGATAAAGGCGTAAAAACCCCTACCTACGAGATGGCTTTTGATGCCTTCTTTTACCAGGGGGATCTTGTTTCTTTATTCCCATGCATATAAAGATTTTGTTGACATTCATAGGCCTTTGAAATGGTTAATGAGTCCCTGTTCGATGAGATTAAGAGAATATATGTATGCTTCTTCCGCTGGGAGGTCGACTAAGGGTATATTGTCCAACTTTTTGATAAATTTTTGTTGTGACTCTATGGTTGTTCTTTTACCGTTGGCTGTAACTAGCTTTCGAAATTCTTCTAACTTCATGGAAAGAGGTAGAGAAGGAGACTCTGTCCCCCCTCCTAGGGCCATAACATAGGGATAGAAGAGAGGTTGCACCAGGTGCGCGTGCGGGCAACCTCTTAGGCGTGAGCGACTAGTTTTAAATTCCTGCTTATTCCAAAATTTTTCAGTACCATGAAGCATTTATATTATTGTTCATGCATTGCAATCCTAAGGAATAAATCTCAAACCAATCACCACGGTCACTGTTATAACTACATGTTTATTGTCTTTGGAACAATGTTTTTTTTGGTTTTTTTTGGGGGTTTATTGGTTTGGAATAATTTTATTATTATTATTCGACTATGATCATACTTGATATAACTTCATTACATATCGTATGTGATAATAAATCAGATCAAAGGATCATTTTTATTTTATAATTTATTTTATGTTTCGCATATTAGTTTTCTATCATGTGATAATTTTTGCTAGATTTTAATTGAAGTAGTGTGAATCATTTAAATAAAAGGTATGGACAGTTTGTATATATGAATACATAAAAATATATTAGATATAATTCTTTCATAAAAAATGGTTATATTTGTATATATGGAAACTTTGATTCATCCTAACATAATCAACCTTTAAAATAGTTGACAAAATTAGGAAATTGTTTATCTATAGAGTAGGGACTTCAATTTGCTTAATTTTTAATAAATAAAAAATTGTTTTTTTATCCCGCAGTAAAGAATGTTGCCTAACATAATGACATACTTAAATTAGAAAACAATAAAAAAAAGCAACATATAAAATATAGAACCTCATATTATTTTTTTTTGTAAGTAAGAGATTTTATATATAAAGGGCCTTCAAAAAACCAGACCAGAGGTACAAAAACTTGAAAACAACCACACTGTAATTACTGAACTGCCCCAATAGAGGGGAAACCATTTCAGCCAGCTAGGTAAGTCTAGCATTTGACAGTCTGACAGTCGTATAAAAAAGAACTAAGCTGACTAAGCTATAGCTAATAAAATAAACAATTAAAGAGAAAAGAACCCCTGTGGGGTCAGACACTTGGCGAGTAACCTGGCCAGGTGGCTAGAATGGCCACGTACCAAGGTTCCTCTTCAATGGGTGTCCCTTTTCCTTCCAAATCCATGTCAGCATCCACGTTGCTCTCGTCCCTGTTGGCAGCTGGCAGGACATCTCCAGGCGGACTGTACACATGCTGGCTTGTAGTTGTCGTAGCCTCCGTGTCCTCATGCTTGACCTGCTCCACCATGACCTCTGCTGAACATTGCGGCTGAGCATTCCTGTCGTCACTCTCTGCATGGGGTTCCACTACTGAAGCTGCACCTTCTGGAGTGGAGGGGAAAGCATCCTAGAAGGTGGATATAATTTGAAGGAGGGTCAAGATCTTTCCATCCATAATTTGTAGTCGGAATTGGAGGTCCTCCATTCCCTGACGGAGTTTGAAGACTAGGCCATAGAGAATGGTTAAACTTTCTTTCAGCTGTGAATCAAGGATGAAGTCGATAGATGCCTACACGTTGTTTCAGGCACTTCGAAGAAGAGGTGGCGCCCCCATGGGTGGTTGTGAGCAGCAAGCTATCGGTGCAAGAGAAGGTTTGCTGGTTCTGGAGTTCGGTGGGATGACAGGAAATCGCGAAAGAGAGCTCGGTGAGTTATCAGTAATGACTAGGCATTCGAACCGAGAGGCAGGCGGGGTGGAGGAGGTGAGATGTTCCATATCAAGCTGCAGAGGTGGTGAGGAGAACATGGAGGGTGAACCAGGGGGAGAAACAGAGGTTTGGGGACGAGGAGGATGCCATGGAGAGCCTCTTCACAAACTTCCTCTTTGACACAGCATAATGTGCTCTATTTGAAGGCAGATAATGGCTAAGTGGTCCAGGCAAATGCAGAGAGCCTGGAGAGGGCCGAGGGCTGCGAACACCATGAAAGTCCAGGTTAATCCAGGCCAGGGAAGCAGAGGGATGTGGGGGTCGGTCCTTGAGCGAGGATTAAAAACACTTGTAGACGGAAAAGCCATATTGAAGTTAGTAATGAGGGTCAGGAACACCAAAGTTAATGGTGTTGCAATGACGTGAAGTCAAATTAATGCAGGCTTAAGGCGGCAGTAATTGGCCCCAGCTCATCACATGGCTCCCTGCCTTGCTGGCATGATCGCTCTCCCTCTTCGTGCCATTTGTCTCGCACTAACATCCCATCTGGGGTAGAACCTCATATTATTGTTAGCTATTGATTCTTCTTAAATTTCAGTGTCTAGGTTTTTCAATGACTCCACTTCATACAATGGTCCCAATATAATCAACTTCATCATTCCATAACCTTTATATTGGGAAATTTCCATGATCACCTTTATGACTATTACAATAATACTTCTAGATCCAAATTCTTCTAATTGTGATATTCTCTCTAGGACTATAGATTTGCCCCTCTCACTATGCTCATGTGATTGAAATTGACCCTTCATCTCTAACTTCGAAGACCCCCCTTTTTCTTCTACTTCTCCTTATCAATTTTCCAATTGTGTCCTCCACTGAGTTGATTGAAGAGTGAAATAACAGTAATTTCTATGAGTCTCTTTAAGATTGTTGTTGATGCTGATAAGTGCAGATTTCAAAGAATAAACATCCATGTAATTTCTGCAAGTCTCTTTAATATACTTGTTGATGTTGGTAAGTGCACATTTCAAAGAACAAACATCCATTCATAACACAATGTAACATTAATGTTATCAAGCCACATCCATGCTAACGAAAAACAATTTTGTGGAAACAAGATTAAAGGAATGAATAAGAGGTAGTGTGGAGACTAGGTAGGTTGTTATGGTGCAAAATTCAAGATGTTGAGGGAAATGAGGGAAGACGAAAGGGGGAGGCATCGAGGGAGAATATGTTTTACCAGGGAAAAGGAAATGTGGCATCCTTTAATGGAAAGGTTACGAATAGAAAAAAATACTTTTGACGAGGGTGATGAAACCCTTCGATCAACCTTAAGAACTTTCTTATACCCTTTTCACTCAATAGATTGTATAAGCACCTGTCTCAAACCAACGAATGTTTTATGGATAGTATGATGGTGTTGTACCTTCTTTGCATCTTAGGATGATTTCTCCCACTTCAAGTGCCACCCCTTGATTCGTCAATACAAGCACTTGCCTATTTTCATGTCGCTTGATTTGAAATTGCTAAATTTGGTTAATATTGGGAGGAGGGAGACTATTGTTTATATATTTTGATTGATATAAGACGAGGATGATGGGATCGTGTTTCTAAAAGTGATGTGAAAATGATAAATTTGGTTAATATTGGGTGGAGGGATACTATTGTTTATATATTTTGAATGATATAAGACAATGATGATGGAATCATGTTTCTAAAAGTTAATAGGATGATATGAGAATCTTTAAGGATAACTATACATAATTTTGATTCGTTGGAAGGCGATAAGGATTTTTTTTTTTATTATTATTATTGGTTTTTTCTCTAACCCTCCAAGTGAAAGAGAGTGTTTGTATTTGATATTGGACATGTATAACTCACCATAGCTACCACCCAATACCATATTATATATGTTAAAGTAGATGGAAATCAATCAATAAACTGTAGTGTAAATCTTACTCCATCATCATTTGTAAGAATGATAAACAAAATTCTATACCCTTTTTTTTTGTATATAATTAACCACTCATGTTCCGTATAATGTTTACAAAGAAAAAGTGTCAAATAATTTCAGTTGTATTAATTATGTTATGTGATGTTGGTTTTGGATAAGTAGCTTAGAGTAATTATTAATACGTAAGACAATTGCTTTTTTTTGGATGCTTAATCTTTTAAGGATTATTAAGGAAATATTTTCTCAATTTATATCTAAAAAAAAAAGTGTTGCATGGCAACATAGTCCTTGCTAGGCTGGATGCAGAGTAAATGTGTGGGTAGCAAGTTGCAGTACATGTGGTATTGTTGAATTAGTTTTATTTGAAATTTATCAAAAAATATTAATGTTTGGTACATAACCAATGCAACCCAGCAATTATGGAGTGGCGTGTAGGTGAAGTCACGGGTTCATTTTATTTAATAGTTATGTCATATATAGTTTGCAACAAACAATTCCATCATATACATGAGACTGAGCAATTTATAGAATATTATAACATTGTATGAATATTTTGATGTCAAGGGTATCCAATGATATACTTTTTGCACCAAACAGTTCTGTGATATACATTTAATGATTCTATCATATACATGAGACAATAATTTATCGAATATTATAACATTGTGTGAACTGAACTGCCCTGAGGGGAAACCAACTCAGCCAACCGAACTGCTTCATAACTGAAGTGTAGACTATTACTAATGCACAAAGAGTTCAAAACTGTGGCCCGTAAGGGTGGTCGTTACAACTGTGGAAAGTGTAGACAACATAACTATAGTAACCATGGAAAAATGCATGAAAAGTGGACATGCAGATGACAAAAAAACAGAGGAAAAAAATAGACAAATCACCAGGAAAGAATGAGCCATCTAGAGCCGGTGGAGCAATTGAAATAGGTCAAGGAGCTGGTGAGTTTCCATAAATGGCTGCACGCATAGAGTAAAGGCCTAGCAAGTTTCGTTGAAAGGATGTGAAGGCAGAGTAGGGAGCACTCAGTGTAATGCTGCACTACCTCGAGCAAGTTGAAGTTAAAGTTAGGAGACACGTGGGTAGCGAGTTGAAGTACATGGGTACATGGGAAAAAAGAGGAAAAAATAGTTTCACGATATACAAAGTGACAACCGGATTTGCGGACTATTAGAATTTTAAGGGCATCGTATACAAAATAGTATTCTTAACATATGTTTTACATACGGTCGTGGACAAAAAACACAAAAAAATTAGTAGTAATGTCTGTTACCTAGGTTCCTGGAGAAGTGTTTGGTGCATAATTGACATGGGTTTTCGGGTTGTTGGGGTGCTAGACTGAAAATTGGGCTTTTTTTGTTCCGTGGTATACAAATAGCATGGACACTTCTGTGATATACAAATTGACAAATGGTCCTGCGGATTATTTGAATTTTTGGATCGCGGGTTTAGGGACTATCGTGCTGAAAATCGGGCTTCTGTTGTTACCCGAATAAGTTTTTCGTTTTACATATGTTGGTGGAAAAAAAAAAAAAAAAATACTACTGACGTCTGTTACATAGGGTGGTGAACATAAGTATGAAAATAATGGCATTCCTGAATTAGTTTTCTTAAAAAGAGCGGGTTCTTGACTTAGCTAGTTTTTGGATCGCGGGTTGTCAAGCTGGGGACCTGTTTTTTCGTGGTCTACAAATAACACCTAGACTTCCATGATATACAAATTGACAAGCACTTTTGTGGACTACTTGAATTTTTGGATCGCGGGTTCTCGGGCTGGCGGGCTGAAAATCGGGCTTCTGTTGTTCTGTGCCCTACAAAAATAAAATATGTGATTTGATGAAGTAGATATATAGAGCATGCATAGAATCTTCATTCTAGCTTGTCGAGGCTGTGGGCTGAAAATTGTGCTTGTGTTGTTCCATTACCTACAAATACCATCGAGAGTTCTGCGATATACAAATTGAGAAGCTATTTTTGTGGACTATTTGAAATTTATGGATCGCTGGCTATCGGACTAGCGGGCTGCAAATTGGGCATCGGTTGTTCCGTGGTCTATAAATAGCACCTAGAGTTCTGCGATATACATATTGACAGTTGGACTTGCGTATTACTTGAAGTTGAAGTCCCTCGTGTCGAATAAGCAAATTGAAATAATAAACTGAATAACTTATTTGTGTATCGATAAAATAATTTATAATTAAATAAAGCAAGTTTAGCATTCCCGAAATCAGTTTTCCTTTTTACATAAGCTGGTGGACAAAAAAAGAAAAAAAAATAGTGTCGTCGTCTATTACATAGGTTGGTAAACATAAGCATGAAAAAAATTGTGTTGCAGAATTAGGTAGGTTATCGGGCTACAGACCTTAAATGCGAGCTTTTGTTATTTCTTGTGCTACAAATAACAACTAGAGTTTCGCGATATACATATTGACAATCGGACTTGCGGAGTATTTGAATTTTGAGAGGTCCATGTCGAATAAGCAAATTGAAATAATAAACTCAATAACTTATTTTAATATCAATAAAATTGTTTATAATTAATTGAAACTAGTTTAGCATTTCCGAATTAGTTTTTCCTTTTACATATGTTGGTTGACAAAGAAAGGGAAAAAACATAGTACTGATGTCTGTTACATAGGTTGGTTAACATAAGCATGAAAAAAAGAACGTTCCCGAATTAGTTTATTTAAAAGAGCGGGTTCTTGAGGTGACTAGTTTTTGGATTGTGGGTCTGTGTCCTACAAATATCACCGACAGTTCTGCGATATACAAATTGACAATTGGAGTTGCGGACTATTTGAATTTTAAGGGGCTTGTGTTCAAAAAATTTAGCATTCGTGAATTAGTTTTCTTTACATAGGCATACAGGGTGGTCGACAGAAGGACCAAATAGATAGCATTTGCCAATCAGTTTTCTTTAAAGCAGGCACTCATCGACACAAGAAACTGAAATTTATGAAATTATAGGTTCGTGGAGACCATAAACTATACATAAAAAATGTGTAACTCTATGTACATACTCTCTATGAAATTTTAAGAACACATAAAAGCAGGAAGAAAGCCTTGAATCGAAACTTGTCTAGTTTTTGGATCGCGGGTTCTCGCGATGGGGACCTAAAAATGGAGCTTCTGTTGTTTCGTGTCCTGATGCCAATGTATGTTACAAAGGGTGGTGGACAAAAGGACCAAATAAATAACATTCCCGAATTAGTTTTCTTTAAAACAGGGGCTTGTGGATACAAGAAATTGAAATGTATCAAATTATAGGTTCTTGGAGAGCATAAATTACACATAACAAATATGCAATTTTTTAAATACCACCTATAGTTCGACGATATACAAATTGAGAAGCGGATTTGTGAACTATTTAAATTTTAAGGGTTTTGGGGGAAAAAATATGAAGCACAAGTGGTAAAGATCCAACAAATGACATATTGTCTAGACGTTTGAGTACAAAAAAAGTAGCGAACACAATTTCATGACATTTATATAAAAAATAATGAAAACTGTTAGATTTTCTTGGAAATTTAAAGAAACACACACACACACACACACACACACACACACATACACACATATGAAAGATGATATCTCAAATTTGAGTCAGTGATTTATTTCATACTTTATTTTGAAAATAACCTTGCCAGAGAAAAGATGCATAGGACAAAAAGAGAATTGAGATAAATTAAACAGAATGTCTTCACATTTAGCATGGTTGAAGATAAAAATCTAGGAACACGTAAATATATAAGAAAACAAAAGAATAGTTTTATTTGGAGTATATGAAAAAATTAATAGTTTGTTACATAACCCTGGAAATGTAAATGCATTTGTCATACAGACTGGGATTGGGGCTCCCGCAAACCATAATAGAAATATGTACAAGAAATAGGACTGTGGAAAGGATTTGGACACGGTAGAATGTAATACCTTAAAAGTAGAAATGGTAAGATCATTTTTTGTCTATAGATTTCTACTCAGAGAAGTTGGAATAACTAAATTGACAAAGAAAGAACTATGCATTTCCCTATTGGATTTCGGCAATGACCCACTTCAATTTCTCTTCAATATAGTTTCTCAAAGGGGTGACGTTGATGTCATTGCAGATTTGAATGTTGAAAACTTCATTTTCTAATTCACTTAGATCAATTGAAAGTTTGCACAAACTTTCATCGATGTCTGCATTCTGTACCGAATGTCAGACTAGCCAGTTGTGCACCTCTTGTTCATGATATTCAATAATGCTGTAAAAAATTTCTAAAGAGAAGGCTTTCAAATTATCAACTTGTTTATCGAAACCTTGCTTGGTTGACGCTAGGGAGTTGAGGATTAAGCTACGGTCCTGGAAGCCGTTTGTGTTTCCTAGTTTGTCCATTTTCGTGAGCTTTGTCAATAATGTTTCTTTCTTTGATATTGCTTTCTCACATGACTGGACGATGACATACATATTTTTCACTTTCTCTTTATAGCATGCTTCTAGTTGAGTGAGCCGTTTATTGGAAGGGAGATCATGTTGTCTTCTTCTAGTCTCTACCATGTTGTTGACATGAAAGTCAAAAGGGATGACCGTGTGCACATAGAAACTTTCTTCATTTTTTAAATCTATCTGCAAAAGTAGGAGCAAGTTATGTACCCTGCTCCCCAGGGAATCCATATTCTGTGATGTTTCCCAGGACTTCATAATCAATTCCATTATTTTGTTGATATTTTTCTCGACATATCCTCTATAGGATGTGAGGAAGCTGGAGGACCCTTTTAGATTTGTTGTAGGAGTGCACGTAGTAGAAGGAATTTCTATTCACAAATAACTGTGAAGCAATGGTATAGGAAAGAAAGCTTCCTCTAATTCCTTAATGAGGTTCTTTAGTTTGGAATTTTCGGCTTCAATGAGTCCAATGAAACTATGAATAGAATCTTTGGCTGCCATGTGAAGTTGAAATATTTTGGACACCTGCATATTGGCGAGGTTAAGTTCTTAACGATGTATTCTTTGGTTATTATTTACATCTTTTTTTTCAATGATTAATTTTTTTGATTCGAATTCATAAACAACATTTTGGAATACGAAGGATTCATCTTCGTAAAAAATTAGTGTATCAACCATGTCCATTGAGAAGGTAGGTTGAATTCTGTTTGTGGGCTTATCAAGGTTGCAGAATATGCTTTCCAAATCAACGTCAAGATCAATGTTTTCACTGTAAGTTTCAAGCTACTCCACCTCCCCTGCAATTCTTTTTCCCTTCTTCTGCATGGGAAGGTCGTGAGGAAGATGTTCATTGTATTTCTACAAAATTGTTGTAGATATGGTGCTAGTACTTTGTCTAAATGTTGATTTACTCCAGATGCTACTTGAAATGAAGAACTGGAGGGGACAATATAATCCCCCGGAAACATTGCTTCCATGCGTGCAAATGGAAAATATCCTCATTAATGACAATATCTATGCATGTTGTATGATGACCTGTTAGAAGTAAAGATTAATTATTGCATACTTAGAAGTACGAAGGTGGCAGTTATGACGAATAACATTTAAGGAGTGAAGGTTTCGTGAACGAACCAAGGTGGTGGTGTGCGATTGACATTCCATGGTATTTCAAATAAGACTTGGAAGAGATTGGAGGTTTCTTAAAGGAAGCAAGCTAGAAGTGTGAGAATGACATTCCATGGCGTTTGAAATTAAGACTGGGAAGAGATAAGAAAATCCTTCACATAACTTGCATTGATGGCAAAATTTCTCGAGCCTTGCGCGCATCAATGACAGCTTCAACAGTGCCTACACGATGACCTGTTAGCATTAACGATTTAGAAAGAAGATATATATAAACACTATTTCTTATTATGCATATATGCGAAGGTGACGAGCACGAGGAAGAGCAAGAAAGGAAGGAATGGCCAAGTGTGAAAGTGCATAATGAAACTGATGAGTTTACAATGCTGAGGCTACATGAGTCAAAATTTCTCAGTGAAGCAACGTATGGATGTCATTCTGTACTTTGCCACTTTTGGGATGGCGGGTTCTCAGATAGGCAGGCTCAAAAAAATGCCTCTATTGTTTGGTGTTCTTCAAATAGCACACACAGTTCCATGATATACAAATAGACAAGGGGACTTGTGGGTTGGATTATATTTTATAGACCATAGACAGTTTCTAGATTGCAGGTCATTGGGCTGGCTGGGTAAAAAATGGGGCTTTATTGCTAGGTTACTTACAAATATCTTATGACAATAATTTGACAAGTGGGTTTTCATTCTGGCCAGCTTAACATTCTACTCCAGGGCTAGCGAGATCCCAGAAATGAGAAATACATATCAAATATGCGTAGATCCCTTATTCCATACTTAGCCACTTATTTGGATCGTGGACATGGCTCCATCCGACTCCCAATGCATATTTCATAATTCATGTGCAACACCAACTTTGTGGTTACCAGACTAGTGTGTGTAGAAATGAGGCAAAATTAGATATGTACCTTTATTAAGTATCGACATCAGATTTTATACACCATGTACCCATATCACATTCCATACTTGTGGGTTCTCGGGTGGGAGGGGTAAAAAAAATCCTTCTATTGTTTCATGTTCTATAAATAACACATACAGTTCCGCGATATACAATTTGACAGGCAGACTTGCGGGGTGTCTAAGATTTTAGATGCCATTATTTGGATCGTGCACTTGCAAGCTGCACAATATGCCTTTAATGTTTCCTATCCTGCGAATAGCCATTATGGTTGGGCGATATAAAAATTCACAAGTGGACTTGTGGGGTGGCCAACCCAACATTGCATCTGTTGGATGGAATATGTGCAGGGTAGTTGCCTCTACACGCAAAACAAAAAAAACCAAAAAAAACATAGCTGCAAATAAGTTTTACAAACATAGAGAAAGTAAACGAAAAGTTGTTTACTGTGGAACATGGGTAGGAAAAGGGTGCACCTTTGCATGGTTTGGTCTACGTGTGTGGGTAGGAGTTCTTTACGTCCTCTACTTTTTTTGTATGTTTCTATGAACAAAAGTATAAAGAAAAATGGATTTGAACATAAGTTCAGATGTTAAGAAAAAGGAAACTACTATGTACATATAAAAAAAGAAAATAGAATACGTTGAATAGAGTCAGAAATAGTTTTTGGGAGGATGTACCTTCTTTTTTTCTGCAGAATGTAAATTTTATAATTCGAGCAGAACACCGTCTAGAACGATGTGTGCACAAAGTAGAGATACATATATTATTTGAAACATACAAAAATGAGTTTTCAATAACTTTGATGTATATGTCATAATTCAAGTGCAATACTAATTGTATCATGATCAGACCAATATGTGTCTAAGACAAACATACTTTATTGAGGAATGGGCACATTGGACTAGACATGGTCAATTAGTGTATTTTGTAGATGGACTGTGTTGTTCATAAGAAAGCGGAGACTGTATTTGCACATGTAGTTTTCCAATTCTTTTGTTCTGCCAGTATTTTGTAGCATATCGATATTGAAGTCTCCTACAAGTACAATGGGTCCGTTCAGATGGAAATGGGTCAATGCATTGGAAATAACATGTACTATGATGGAGAATATTGCATGGGGAGCAACATATAGATTTAGTATTGCAACTTCTGTTTCATGAGAAAAAAATTTTGCAAGCACTAGCTCAACATTGTTTTCTTGGATATGTATATGGTCCAAAATTCATAGATGTTTTTTCACTAGTATCATGACCCCATGTGTAATATAACTTGATATGCAATTGTGATTTGAGAATTGTTTGTTCTGCGTGCATAATACCATGTTTGTTTCTTGCAAGAACAAAATATCGGATTGCATTTTATCATAGTCATTCAGTATATCATCCATGTGTGAATTTAAGCTTCATGTGTTAAGCGAGAGAATTGATACAGATGAATTTGTTTGTATGGATTGGTAATCATACTGTAGTTTCCATTTTGCGGTGGTCCTCGGTCGTTCCATTTCAATAACAACTTTATGTTTCAGTTTGAAGTTATCTTTTGTGAGAGAAATTAGTAAATAGAAGGAATCTATGCTTCTAACATAGGAATCTATGCTTCTAACATAGGACAGTGTTGTATAGACAAGTCCATGTATCTGAATTCCAGCAGGCTGAAAAGCAACTTTATCAAGTGTTATTCCTTGTGATCTATGGACTGTACGTGCATATGCAAGTTTAATTAGAAATTGTTTTCGAATCTTTAGTTGACTTGTCTTTGTTGATGTTGATACTGGCTTCGATATTCGCAAAATAGGTGTCCAATCACTTCCAATATTTGAATTATATAGATAAGACAACTTGCTTTCTTTTCGCTTACCTATATGTGGTTCATGGAACTTAATCCAAAGGACATCCACTTTTTATGTCTTGGTATAGCCTTTCAATATTCCATTTGTAGCATTCACCAAGCCATCATGTGAATCATAGTTGCAGGCATATATTTCATCCAACATTTATAATTTGAGGACAAGCTACAAAGGTAAAGTGACTGAATGTTCATGCCGTGGCACATTTCCATGGTTGTCTTCTTCCAGGTCAATGGAATTGATGATGATATCATTGCCAGGGATTAGCGAGAGCATGTGGTTGTTATGGTTTGCAACATCCTTATTTCTGTAGAATAGGTAAGGGAATGTTGGGTCTATTGGTGCAGGCTGTAAGCATCTCAAATTGATATGGGTCAATTCATCATGCGTTTGGCTGTTGGTGCACATTTTATTCAGAATTGCAATGAATGTTTCATTTGTTTGGCGCATTGTAGTATGCAACTCAAAGCATTTAATATTGTCTCTCCATAAGTCATGGGTGACTATTTCCATGTTGACCGTGGGTT
The DNA here is from genome assembly GCA_009831015.1 of Picea engelmannii. Taxonomy (NCBI): domain Eukaryota; kingdom Viridiplantae; phylum Streptophyta; class Pinopsida; order Pinales; family Pinaceae; genus Picea; species Picea engelmannii. Next base: position 301,381 of record ML779597.1, read on the forward strand.
GTTCAAATATCAAATAATCTTGGATGGGTTCTGCTTGGTAAAGATCCCCACATAATATCATGTGAATGTTTCCAAAGTATTTCGTCTGCACATGTTTTATGCTTCTTAGTCGGTTGTCAATGGAATACAAGAACTGACCCCTAATCAAAGATGCTTCATCTATAAAGACAAGTTGGAGTTCCTCATAAATCTTAGATAATGTATCCAACATTTCCTTGCTAAGTGGAACAAACTGTGACTTGTTAAAAGGCATTAGAAAATGCAGAGTGGACTGTTGTTCCACCAACATTGTATGCATATTTTCCTGTGTATACAACTATTAGGCCCTTTGGTTTTATAGGATCGGAGGAATTGTTTGAATCATAGATTCATATAAGCATTTGGAACAATTCTTTTGTTGTGAATGTCTTGCCTGTTCCTGCTCCACCTGTAAGGAACATGTGCACAGGACTGTTCATGTTCAAGCATTTTTTAAGAGCAATATCCTTTACAACTGTTTGTTGTTCTCGATTCAACAGACGTCTTATTTTGTGGTATTCATTATTTTCAATTAGGAAAGGATGTTTTGTCACTTGAAAACGAAGATTAATACATTTTTCACTTCCAGCCACTAGAGGACGAGGCAAATCTCCTTGTAAGTCATAGGACTCATAAGCAATTCTGGTTGTTTTTGGGTCTCTGAATGTGTCATCATGATCGCCAGAGTTTTCTAGGTCATTAAGTGAAACCTTTTGATCACCCCATGCTGGATTAACATTGTAGGTAAATCTAGCTTCATTGATGTGCACCATAGTCTCAGACGCAACATACACAACCTCCCATGTACATAAGTTGTGCATTAATGTCTCTTTGTTTTCATTGAAAGGAATGTACAACAACAATTTTTCTCTACAATAGTTTTCATAGTCACAATGTTTGTTGTATTTGACAAATCATATGACAAAGGGTTTTTTTCTTTTTGATATGGGTGCACCATTTTTTTTGTAATGCGATACGAATTCTGCTAATAAGATATGCCTAATAGGAGATGGACACTCGATATAATAATCAATAATAGAGTGGCATACCATGTCCTCTGAATTGTCGGGCTCTCGTTGTAGCAAAACCGATGGTTTAAGGACAAATGTGTGTTTTTCAAGTGGACATGTGTTTATGAAGACACATTTTCTTGAACTACAAGTGAGGGGCAAGGAAAGTGCAATGTGAACTGCTTTTTGAGCAAACATTTGTTGAAGATTAGGAAATGTATTGCCAAGTGTGTGTATCATTTGTATGGCATCAATATAACTTCTTTCATGTTCATTGCATATTTTTCTGAATGCACTTGTCATAGATTTGTCAATCTTCGTCATATACCAGGTACAATATGATTCTACAGCATATGCATTCAGCACGTACTGCGCATCTGTATTTGCTTTCCACATAACCGACATATCCTTGGAGAAACTGTTGTTCCAAATATGGGAGAGTTTTTCATTTATGAAAAAGTGTTGGTTTCCTAATCGTACATTGTATCTCTTGATGGACTCATCTTATGAAATATTTACCTGTGTCAGGAAGGCATCAAAGCTCATCATTTCATGAAATCCCCCTTCTTCTAGAAATGCAAGCAAGGGTTTAGATTTCTCAACAACAACATTTTCCTCTACACTAATTGGCTCTATGATTCTTGTAGCTCTCATTGGCGGCACGGGAAAGTTATATCTACAATGTGAGTTTTTTCATTTTCTACAACTTCTTGCATGGTAATGTCTATGGATTTTCACAAGTTCTGGATCCAAATGATCTGTGTTGCATGTTATGTATTTATCCCCAAATTGTTCGTTCTCTAAATTGTTATCGGCTCTATACACTGGTGCATCGTCTATCCTCAACAGTGTGTGGTCATGTTCATTTCCCCTATTCTGGAATTCAGTGAAAAAAAAGTAGTCTGATATTTTTCCGAAAAACATTTCATCATGGCATATCAATTGTCTCAAAGCATTTATTCTATGTCTATAGTAGCGAGTACATGTCACCGGGTCTTTTCTTATGAGGTAGTCAATGTCGCTATTTTCCAATGTATTAGTTTAATTTTTACATTTCGTGTTCTTATGCAGGTCAAATACCGCAGCTAGCAATGGATCCCGTAAATGTGACAAAAAATGTTGGTGGGCCTAGTTTCCGGATCATTGCAATTTTTTTTTTTTGTTTTGTTGCAAATACTCAGGAGAGGTGCGAATGTTTTTGAAATCTATGTATCCAATATCATATTTTAGAATTTTTTCTAGGTTAACTTTGTACTTCACATCCTTCGCGAACAAATTTCTTCCTTGTAACTAGCCTTTTCTTACTCGGACCCATATGCAGGACAAAACTTGCTCGATTATTATGTGCATTGTCTTGAAAAACAAATTTGTTATGTGACAGGAGAAGCAACTGTTTGAATGTAGCAGCTCCCATCGGACTATTTTATGATCACTGAATCATTCTGTAATATCAGTGCCACGTGGATCTCCATAGAAGAGTGTTGGAAAATTCATTTCCTCAATGAATTTGTCCTTGAATATGCCAAGTGGACGCTGCCCCTCGGCGGGTGTAATTTAGACAATTTTGTCTTGCAAGTCACTAATGCACTGTGAATCAATGAATCCATGCACCAATGGTTCAACAACTGTTTCATTCTTTGATTCATCACTTGAATCAAAATCACTAGGATTTTCAAGAGTATCTGCAGAGTTTCCATGTTCTTCTGCGAGAATACAATTCCAGTTGGAATTTATACAAATGTTCTATGCTTTCTACAGGCTCTGGAACATAGTTACTTTAATGATTTCATAACAGCATGCACACGCACTTTTCCTATCTGATAGGAATTTTTGTATCGCAAGCATATTTTCAGAGCCACAATGATTGTAATTGTATTCTTAATAGATTGTGGCAACGTGTTTTTCACAACATGTAGTTGAACAGGCACATTAATAATTGATCATGTTAAGCCCATCTGGGGTCGTTTATAGCCGCAAGATCTGATTTGGGAAAATAAAAGTCACAGAGACACAAGTCTCTCCTCAAGTTTCGTAAGTGCACTTACATATTATAGTGTTGTATTACATCTTATTCGGTCAGGGGTTGCAAACTGTGGCAGATTTCCATTTTCAAGTGATCATTTGAATGGAAGACAAACTTTCTCACTGGAAAATGGTTTATCCTGGGCTATCAAGTGGAGGTATTCTTCTTGCAAATCAGGCATGACAGACTTACTATTTTTTGAAAAATTCAATTGTTCACAAATTGCACATGCAATGGAAGGAGCGTCTTTCATTTGTTTGAGGTAGTTTTGTCTTTCATTTTTCTTTCGCAGGGAAGTATTCATAGAAATTGTTTCCTGGTTTTCATTACTACTACTAGATGGTGTTGCTTGTAGATCACGAAGTCATATAGTTGCATCACCATTCTAAGATATGCAATCTCACCTGTTTATGCTTTGTTCTGCATGAACAAATTTCTTTACATTGTGATATGTGAGTTTCTCTCTAAAAGGAAGTGTAGCAATGTAGTTTTTTCTCTCGCGCATGACCTTTTTCAAGTTGTGGTAACTTAGTCTATGTTTATTTCCTAAGGACAGGATGAACTGGTGGCAACTGGGATGAATTTCACTTTCACTCAGTTTCTGAGAAACTACTTTATGTTTTTTGTTCAAGGCCTCTATGACCTTATCAGAAGTCAGTCGAATTTGATGAATAATTTTTTTCAAATTGTTATAACTTACTCTACGCTTTTTTTCTAAGCCCTCTATGGCCTCATCACAACTGTCATGAATTTTACGCATGTTTTTTTTGTTCAAGCCCTGTCTGCCCATATCGCAACTGGGAGGACTTTCATTTTCACAAAAAAACATTCCATGTGTATGCAAATTCAATTCTGTTTGGGTGGCATGGGTAGTGAAAGCAAAGGTTCATAATGGATATGTGTTGTATCTATTTTCAACGAAAGGATGTCAATTTTTTGATCGCAATTTGAATCAATAACCCAGGAATGGACACTGGCATCTGCAAAGGGAAACCACACCTAGATATTAACCTTGAATATGACAGAAAACAATTGCAAATAGAATCTTCAACCCTCCATATGCCCTTTTTCATATGGAAGTTTCATGTTCAGAAGGTATTCCTACCAACTTCCAACTGTCGGCATATTTTCTACACGATATGGGCAAAGGTGCTAATGAAAGAACCTAAAATCCTATTGGCTGCCACCTATAATTGCATTGCAAAAGGACTGTATAGTGTAAAGTCGCAGTGACTGAACATCGAATTTTGTTGGTGCCAAAAAACAAATTGCATTGAACAGACTATCTCCATAGCTAAACACAATGTTTGTTGCCAGCTGTAAACCATGGCAATCTATGCCATGAAAAATCCCTTTGCATTGTGATTGAAGGTCTTTCCAAATAACAAGCAAGTAGATACGAGGACCTTCTATATTGCATATGGGAATTTTTTTTATTTTTTATGTCTGGAGGAATCAACAAATAGTTGGGCACGTGCTCACGTTACACATGGTCGTGTTATCCAACTGCTACCACTATAATCTCCAGGTGTGCCCACGAGGCCCCATACGTGGTACACATTGTAAGTCGGGGGGAGTTGAACTCGAAACCTCACGGAACTTCATTTTCACAGCACTTGCCAATTGATCTGCCCCCCCGGGGGCCATATGGGAATTTTTTTGTACACCAGTGGTTCGTAATGGCGACTAAGGGCATTGGCATCATGGAACAAGATGTAATATGGATTTTCAGATGTAGTTTTATTGAATAGTAGATATCTCGTGTTTCTTGTCAATGACCAAATGGAAACTAATATATTCAGTCAGTTAGACAACCATCATATATAAAATGTATCTCCCCAAAGTCCCCTCTCATGCGGAGGCAGAACTGGAGATGTAGACAACCACATTTTTGAAAAATACATAGTGACATCTTCTATTCCATGGAAATTCCGAAAAAAATCAGATTCCAGTTCGTATTCATAGGACTACAAAGCCTCGTTATCGCCATCTTTAAAACAGGTCAAGAAATAATATATCAATCGATTTCATAGCTCGGTCAACAAATAGCGGAAATGCAATAGAACCTGAAATGTATCAAAAAGGCAATTCCCAACAGTATACGAGAATGCATCCAATCTAAAAAGCGCATTGCTATACAAAACCGCATCAATGCTATCATGTACAATGGACTGTGTAGCTATTTCGTACAACTCAATATCTATTACCTCATTCATCTCTTCAACTATCACTTTGAAGCTATTTGCTACATAGTTTCACATTCTATGAAAATAGAGAAAAGAAGGAGAAAAAAATAAAAGGTAGCAAAATCGAAAAAAAAACAAAGAAGGGAACCAATTCCCGTATGTATCTTTGAAACTTCTTCTTATCAACTTCAATCTCTCCTAGTCCGCACAACAGATGAGAAGAAAACAGAGAAATAAATAAAACAATAACTTTACTCAGCAGAAATAGAACAGGTAGACATAGTGTTCCCACCCATAGAATGAAAGCATACCCTGCGTATAGACCCCGCCCAATGGTTACCTCTTCTGATGGATCCCAACTAGTTTTCGTAAATCCCTCTACATTGCAAGACACATGTTTTCCAGAAACAGAAACTAAGAGCGCAGACAAAGATGGTGGGACTGCCACCATTGAAAAACAACAGCAACAGGGAAACTTACCTGTCAACAATGGACGACAAGAGCTCATCCCCAAAAACTGCAAACCAAAACAGCAGATCCAACATCTTGCAAAGTTGAGAAACAACAAACCAATGAACAACCACAAAGAGCTCGAACTACAATTGTAGGACCCCAACTTTGCAAAGTTGAATCAAACAAGAACCAGAACCATGGAACGAAGCACCGAACAAGGATAGAACACTCGAGCACCAATGCCGACCATGAATGAAACTATATTGCAACCCATCTGTACAATAATCATTTAACACTACCAGAGTTGTTAGGTAAACAGTTAATACTGTTAGGACTGTCGAAGGGCGTAGGCATGTGCAAGCATTTAAGAAAATATGCAGCGTGGCAAGCTTGTTCTCTTGAAGCACACGAAAATAAAGAAAAAATCAGACATAGTAATATGGTAGAGAATGTGTTCTACCCAAAAGAAAATGCTAAGCGAGACATTCGAACTAATGCTAGCATTAATCCATCGTCGACCAATGCATAATAAAATATATAATTCAAAAAGACCATATACTACCAAATACTTTGGACGGGTCAAAATATTTAACATTGGGAATACCAAAGGCTGCAATAAGACCTCCAATCCTTTGTCCAATTAGATCTTGACAAACATGATACTTCTTATTATATTAAAATCAATGTCTTCACTTCCCTTGTTCCAACAATAGACAATATGGAAAGATTTCTGGTCAATGCACAATCTAATACGAAGTCAACGATTTATCGATCGCTATAGTCCCTCTACACCTATGACAGGGACCAATAAATGCTCCATATACTTAAAACTAACAAAAAAGTGCGATGAGATAAATTCGTAGAGAATTCCAATAAGAATAATGGAGAGTCTCCCACTATTTATACAAGAATTTGAATTAAAAAATATTTAATTAAACGCTTCATATACTTAAAACTAACAAGAAAGTGATATGAGATAAATTCGTAGAGAGTTGGAATGAGAATAATGGAGAATCTCTCACTAATGGAGAATTTCAAGTAAACAATATCTTTGTTATATTTATTCTCGAAACAATCCATTATGTTATAGTTATATTCATTTATTCTCCAAACAATCCCATTATGTTATTGTTACTTTTTTTCGAAGGGAAAAAAAGTGTATTATATTTATTCTCCAAACATTGTATTATGTTATTTTCTTAATAAAAGATATTAAGTTGAAAGAAAAAAAAATGTTTCTTTTATTATAAATACATCTTTGAATTTATGATTTCCTCGTCGAGTCCAAAATAAATAATTAATTGATGTTTTGTGGTTTCAGGTTTTAGGTTATAGTGGAATTATATCACTAACTGATTAGACAACTTAATTTTGTGATGTTTTCTATGATGATTTAAAGAAACTTCAATATTATTTTTGAGATGTAATGATTCTTTCATTACTTTCTTTTTATGGTCGAAGGATAATTTTAAGGATAAGAATTTATCTTAAAATATAGAATTTTTGGCCAATTTTACTAGTCTTTAATATCCAAATTATAAAATGTGTGGAGATATTTTTGTCCTTATATTTAAATTTATAAAGATTTTATATAATTAATATAAAATTTTGGTGATTTGTGATGTACACTAATTTTATGGTATAAAATTCTTGTGAATCATATCTAAAAAAAATTGAAATTGAAATTCACAAATTTTTATTTGAGAAAGAACATGAAATAACATGGTAAAAATTTAGCCCCTAATATCCCCTATGTCATTTGGTCCATAAATGATATGTCTCAAAAACTGAAAAACAAATTCTACTACGAAGAAACATTTTGTACCAAAGAAAAAAAAAAGTATTTCCGAAATTCTTTTCTGCATCTACAATATTTGTTCTTCCTTAATATTTTATAGAAATGAGATTCATTTATTTTTAATTTGTTTAAATGAACACGACGAGGTTAATTCTAGAACATCCTCTTTACTTGTAGAAATTAAGAAAGTATTTAAACGAAATACAACACTAGATATTTGATAATCATAATTTTAGGATTTAATATTATGAATAATATTATTAACAATATGTATATTTTTAATTATAAAAAGTAAATTTCATATTATATTACTTAAAAATAAATATTAGTGTAAATAATGAATAGTTTACCACAGTTCCCAATTGAATTTCAATTACAACTTGAATTTGAATTAAAAATATTTATCTTGTGTTTATTGAAAACGTTATAATATAAAATTAAAAATATTTATCTTGTATTTATTTAAAACGTTATAATATAAATTTTGCTAAAAAATTGTCAAATAAAATATTTAAAATTGTTTATCTTGTGTTTATTCAAAACGTTATAATATAAATTTTGCTGTCAAATTAAATATTTAAAAACATTTATCTTGTGTTTATTCAAAATGTTAAAATACAAAATTAAAAATATTTATCTTGTATTTATTCAAAATGTTATAATATAAATTTTGTTAAAAAATTATCAAATTAAATATTATTTTTTATTTAATTAATTTAAAAAATATCATATATGAAAGATACTCGTATTATTAGAAAACAAATACATATAACATATATGTATTATGCATATAACATATATGTTATATGTATAATTATTAGAAAACACCTAGAGTAAGGTACAAGATTATCTTTAGTGATCGTGGCATTCCATACCTATGCCCATGAAATTAATTAACATTTGATAAAAGTGTATGATTTATGCATATAACATATATGTTATATGTATAATTATTAGAAAACACCTAGAGTAAGGTACAAGATTATCTTTAGTGATCGTGGCATTCCATACCTATGCCCATGAAATTAATTAACATTTGATAAAAGTGTATGATTTAGAAGAATATTGTACACAAAATCGTATTATATTCTATTAAATAAATTAATGAAACATTACACGTATATAAATATATCAAGCTTAGGATTAATATATATATGCTATGTTATTCATACAATTCATTTGTTGAGATAATATCTTAACCACACACATAAATAGGATTTAGATCAAACACACTCCTAACCAAATGTCTCAGGTAGATATTATAATAAATAATGCATTCTATGATGAGGAATATCAAATATTAAGAGCAAGACAAGTAGGAGTTAATATCTCCAACACTCTCGCTTAAGGAGTACTTTTCTTGATCTATGATCTTTTTCATATATGTATGGTAAAGTCTTCATCAACATCTATATCCATTCTGAAATCTCATAGAGTAAACTCTATCACAACCATCCATTCTGATTTACCATTTGATCCATTGATGATACGATTGCTCTAGACCATCAATTTCATATTAGTAATGACTAGAATATTATCCATTCTGTAACATCCCGCTCTTGTGCGCACTGAGCGAACTTATTCTTGAGGACACTTGCTTGAAAATGATCTGAGTTATTATACTATTGCTCGTTTTGATTACAATTATGAGATATGATGCATTTGATGATATGTTATTTTATTGTATTTACATAGACAAGTTCTATTGAATGGGTTCTCCTGAGTGTGAAAGACTCTGGAAATTGAGGATGTAGAGGCATCGATGAAACCCCTTATAATCTGGATTGATTAAGTGAGTGGACAATTGGGGTTTGAATGTTTTTTATCTGACATATGTAAATATGATTAGATGTTATGATGATTGATTATCATTGCTGACATGATTCGTTGATGGATGCATACTGACGATAGATTTTCAACCAGGCTCACATGTGGATTAGAGGGGTCACTCAAGACAATCAGAGACTTTGATGGATAGGTGTGGAAAAATCCCTGCCATAGTCTACTAGCACTCCCGTCATGGCTCAAACTGTAGGTTAATGATTACATAGTTTGAGAAGACCCACGATGCCATGAGAGTAGACTGTGGCAGTCTCTCACAATGATTCTAAGGGGCACGAAATAAGGAAGGGGAATTTTTCCTTAGGGGCCCTTAGTCTCCCATAAGATCACCTCGCAGAGTATTGACTCCAGGGGTTTGACATCTACCAAATTAAGTCAAGAGGCGAGTGGCACCCTTGGAGAATGTAGTATGTCTTGAAGGGCACATCGCACAAATAAAATGGAAAGAGGTGAGTGGCACCCTTGGAGGATGTGGTGCGTCTTGAAGGGAATGTCGTGCAATTAAAAGAAATGAGGTGAGTGGCACCGTTGGAGCACATCGTGCGTCTTGAAGGGAACATCATGATTTTAACTGGTAAGGGATTAAACCTAGTCGACCTTAAAATGAATGATGTGATAAGTAAAGTCTAATAACTAATTTTCCCTTAAGAACTGTCATCAAGCCTAGTGAATTGAAAACCTAGGTCTAAGTACAACCTAAGAAAAAAAAAAAAACTAATTAGACATATAGCCGGATTAAAATGGAAATTTTAATTCACTAAAGTTCTTTTATAAAATTTCAATTCACTAAGTTTCGCTTACAAAATTTCAATTCACTAAGGTCCTTTTTATAAAATCTCATTTCACTAAAGCTTATTTTTTTTCACTAATTAGAAAATTCAAGCATTAATAATTAAAGAAGAAATTTTAATAAAGGTTTAATTAATAAAAGGGGTATTTGGTTGTCTTTGTCTAAACTTTCTAATTGTGAATTTAGTTATAAAAAGGGGGAAACTTTAAGGAAAAGAGATACTTAAAATAAAAATGAAACTTAAAGAAAAAGGGAAACTTAAAGAAAAGGGGAAACTTAAAGAAAAAGTCGAATGTCTAACTTAGTAAGGTATCTAGCCTTTAGGACTTTCTATCTATGAACTCAACTAGGAATTAAGTAAGGCGTAAGTCATTTAATATTTGTAAGGTAATATTGGGACACCGAAGAGCATTTTTAGGAATGCTCTTGGTGGGTGAGGGAAATAGGAGTAATTAATTAATTAATAAAATTGATTTTCTGGTGCAACTAGGGGATCGAACAACATGTGTAGGAGCAAGGTTTTTCGAAATTAATTAAATGAAAAGGGAATTTAATGAGAATTTGGGAAACTAATTATTTGAAAACTCTATAAAAACGATGGAAGAGGAGGAGTATGGATCTCATTTTTTTGTGTAACATTACGTTGCTGAAATTTTATCTTGACTGAACTTTCTCTTGTGGGAGTTGGGATACCCAACTCGGGTAATGAGTGCTAGCTCAACCTTGCGAGGCGAGATGGGTGCTAGAATTCTATGGCATTGTGTGTGTGGCCCCTTTGCGGCTCAAGGGGCTCATGGGGAATAAGAATACCCCTAGCATTGGGTGGAAGGTACCGGTGATGTCATATCGATCGGTAAGTGGGAGCTGGACGGAGTGAACGCAGGACAATGACTCAGAGATTTCGCATTTGGCTATGGTACGCATGTGTATATTTTTATTGAATGGTAGTTTAAATATTGTTCCTTCACCTTAAGTAATGTACTTCTATTTTATTAAATATTATGTTTTCTTCAGCATAGCACTATCCAGAGATTTCATTTTTATCTTCAACAATTTGTCTTGATGAGCCCATCGTTTTATGATCAAAGAACTTAACGTCATCCCAACCTTATGCTCATTTTATTTTTCATTCATTTCCCATGGAGAACCCAACCTTTGATTGTGATAACTTCTCTGTGTTTGTTTTTTATTAATACGATGAAAATTTGAGTTTTTATCTTTGGTCTCTTATCACTTAAGTTGTTAGTCTGTGCGTGAGAAGTCATCCAACAGTTGAATTGGCGGTCGTCACTACTGTGTTTAAATACTTATAGATTCAAATGCCCTTCTTTCATGTGCTTGAATAATCGGTGAGGGATAAATTTTGCCTAGTGATCTAACCCTTACTTATCTCTGCGTTTTTCTCTTATGATTAATCCCTGATCTTTGTGCCTTCTTGTGAAAGAGTATATTTGTGTTTTTGATTGATTCATTATCGAATGATTGGTCTTTACGCCTTCTTGTGATTGAGTATCTCTATGTTTGTGTTTGATTCATCCCTAACCAATTAGTATCTGTGTTTGGCTTGATTCATCTCTGATCAATTCATCTTTGTGATTTCTTGGCATATTATCTCTGCGATTTCTTGGCATATTATATCTGCAATTTCTTTGCATATTACCGAGCACTTGATTGGTATAATCTATATGATTTTAATGATAAATCCCAGTGCTTGATTGGTAAAATCTTTCTGTTATATTAATTACCACTATGAATTGATTTCATTTGAATAACATTTAATTGAATGCCAATGAACAACGATTTATTTACCACTGCGAAGCGATTTCATTTGAATAGCATATTATTCAAATGGCATTGAAAAGCAATTTATTAAACTCTATGATTTCATATATTTAAATGATAACAATATCATTTATCTGACTCTGCGATTTCATATATTTGAATGACAACAACATCATTTATTTAACTCTCTTATTTGTATATTTAAAGGACAACATTGTCATTTATTTACTCTGCGATTTCATATATTTAAATGACAACATTATCATTTATTTACTCTGTGATTTACATATATATGGAATGCGATTTAATATATTGATTGCAATTTTAATGTATAGTGACTGTGATTCACTATATAGTAACAACGATTTTAACATATATTAACTTTGAATTTACATATATTGACTGTGATTTTACATACTAATGGTAGCGTGGTTAATAGGTGAAAGACTACAATACCATTATTAAATGTCATTATTTGTTAGACAACGGTCTCATTAATGGATAGCAATATATGTGTTAAACAACAATTTATCATTAGACAACACTCTTAATAGATAGTAAATTTTTAATAGATAACATTACGTTTTGTTTACACAACCATTCATCCAATATATATATAGACCACAATTTGATATTCCTAGTTAAAATGCAGTGAATCTATACAGAGCGTGTTTACCATCAGTATGACTTCATTTTTATAATTGTTTCTATGAATGAAAACATGTTTATGATTTGTTTATATGACAAAATTTTTATACTTGTGTTTGTTATTATTTTATATGACAACGTGTTTATGGTTTTTTTATATTACAACATTTTAATAATTGTGTTTATTATTATTTTATATGACAACATGTTTATTATTTGTTTATATGACATCGTGTTTATATGATAGTGTTTTTATCATTTGTTGATTATTTACACAATGATATTTATGGATCGTATGGATCATATAGTTACACATCATTATCATATTTAACTCTTCTCTGTGATATCATATATTATAGAGAGCGATAATAATGTTAGACAACGATATCATTGTTGATACTAAAAGGGAATTAAGGAGTTTATAGGTTACAAGGTACTGGGATGAATTAAATGGAGTATAAATATACATGACTGTTATAGATTTCATTTAATGTGGTTTAATATTGATAAGGCATTTTAGGGTCATGCATTTCCCAAGTTTCTCATTATCTTATGCATAAGAGGGTGGATATGTCCATTATCATAATCTAAGGCATGTATGTTTGGGAAGGGTAATGAGAGGGGTGGAAGATTTAACTTAGGCTTTTACAAGGAATTATATGTTAAGGAATGGCAATTGTAGTGAGACTTTTTCTAATAAAATCTTATTGTAGACTGGATTCTTGAGGGAATATTCATTGATGGCTAATAACGCACTTTAATTAATGTATGATTGAAACATAATTTGTTGCGCCAAAAATTTGACGTGATGTATGATTTTTATAGTAGTCAGTTTTCCCTTGTGTCTTGTAGACTTGTCGATTGGGTGCTTGGATTTAGTCTTCATGTATTTTGACAGTTAATACGGTCTCCTAGCATGTTGGATTTTTCCTTGGGTAATTGGTCTAGATATGTTATGTCACGCCTTGGTTATTGTTTCTCCTATCGCCTTGTGACGACATGATTCCTAATGAGGGGATCATTGCCCGCCCTGATGGATGGATGCGAATGATAACCTGGATGAAGTCTTGTGCTTCCCAATGTGGGTGTATTGTTCATGGTAATTGATGTCGGTACTTGGTTATGTAACGCCTCAATGTGTTTGGTTTTGCACGCGCCATAGAGGTTACTAGTTACGGGTTGTCAAAGTCGTTGTGTTGGTATGTTGATGTTGTCCTTTAGCTTGTAGGAATTGTCTTGCTTGTGTCGGTGGGTAGTCTCTTTAATCAATCTTTTGATTATAACATGTTTCATTCAGTTGCTTTATGTTCTAGTATGTTGGGTCATTTTTGTCAGTTGCTTGAATGTGTAAGTTGTGTTCGTCATCAAGTTGTGTTTATTAATTGTCATCGTCGATTGCCTTCCTTCTTAAAACATAAAAACAAAAAAAAAAATCACTTTCTTTGCATCGCATGTAATCATAACAATGGGGACATTACATATGGTATCAGATCGGGTTCAACCCTACGAATATGGATCGCCATTCCTTCCACTGTAGTAAACCCTTGAGTAGTAACCTAGCACTAATTAACAAATTAACCTACCCATGCGATACGCATAGTTAGATGACACCGAAGATATTCACGACGTGGTTCCAGGGGAGGAGGTGTGATGCCTCCAGTAGAACCAATGCTAGAGGGGTCCAACCCCCAAGGAGAAGAACAAGTCTCTGGGCAGGAGTTGATTTTTGTAAGGGATGTGTATGGTCAAACAAGGAGCTTCAAGGGAAACTTTGGAGGCCTTGAAAAAACCATCTATACTGAGATAAGGCCACTGCGTCTGTACTCCTGAGGGTCCATAGTGTGCCCCAACAAGTATTGGTAGTATTCACCATGAACTCCAGAAGGTCAAATTTGTCAATTTCTTTGGTGCCCGAGATGATTCAACCATAGAGGCATGGTTGGAGAATAGGGTGATGTGCTTTTCACTTCACGACTATACCTCCAACATGAAGGTCCACATGGAGGTATTTAAAGTCAAGGGAAGCACTCTTCTATGGTGGAAGATGCTCCTGCCAGAATTGAACATGGTTGTTGAAGACGTGTCATGGGAACTATTCGAGGAACAGTTCCAAGTGAGGTATCTATCGAAGGAATTCATTGAGCGTTAGATCAACGAGTTCAATGCCTTGCGATAGGGAGACCATACGGTGATGAGTATGAGGCCCAATTCATGGAGCTACTTTGGTATGCTTCGCACCTGAATACCAAGAAACTTAAGGATAACAAGTTCTTGTTTGGCCTTAATGTCACCATTCATGCAAAGGTTAGGATTTTGATACCTCAAACCTTTCATGATGTAATCCAGAAGGCCCTCATAGAAAAGGAGGAGCTTACCAGCAAGGTTCAGAGAAGGACTCCAGTGAGACTAGCAGGGCAGGTGTCATCTGGTGCGTAGCAGCATCAGACACCAACTACACATTCACTAGGATATCGTGGCTTCCAATGAGGATCCACTTTCACTACACCTCGATGACCAATGCCTCAACAGTGAACTCCTTATCGAGGACCACAACACCAGTAGGAGAGTCAACCACAACAACATAAATTTAGGCCTGTTCCACTGAACAGACCAAGGTTCCATGTCAGTGGGTCATCAGCTCCTACTTCGGGTACCAGGAGTACTAAATTGAATAAAGTGAGTTTGACATGTGGGGAGACACATTACCAGTGTGACTCCCCATTGGAGAGGACTAGAGCATCTGAATCAGCTGGACCAACTACCATGGGAAGTTTGGGCAAGGCCCATTGGATTCATGAAGCGGTGAATAACAACGAAGTAGAGCACCAGTCGACTATAATCGATACATCGGGTACCGACTTTGACCATACCCTTAGTGTTTTGATAGTTCCAAGTGCTACATAGAGTTTCATTTCTGGGGCAACGCTAAAGAGAATTATGGTAAAGGCAGTCAAACAGGATGAGTTTAGATTTGTATAAATGGATTTGTGAGCCAAGCATAAGGTTTTTGGGAAGCTTACGGGTTGTAGCCTTAACCTCAGAGACGTTTTCACTAGCACCAACTTGTACATCAAGATCTCAGGATCTTATGACATTTTGATCGGTATGGACTGGTTGGAATTGCATGAGGCGATACTCAACAATAAGATGAAACAATTGAGCTTGGTCAATGATGAGAGAAAGAGACGCATGATTGTAGGTAAGAACCAAGGAGTCTCCCTGAGGTTTATCTCTTCCTTGTAGCTACAAAAGAGCATGCACAAGGAATGTAAGATTTATGTGATCCTTGCATTAAATGAGAAGGGAGTAGCGAAAGGTCTAGAACACATTCTAGTGGTGAGAGAGTTTGCAGGCGTCTTCCCTGAGGAGTTACCTGGGATGTCACTAAAGAGGGAATTGGAATTTACCATATACCTAAAACTGGGGACTGAACCGATAACAAGAATGCCTTATCGGATGTCACTGATTAGTTACAGGAGTTGAAAATGCAAAGGAAGGAATTTTGGGACCTAGGACTTATAGGTCTAAGTGTGTCACCGTGGGGTGCGACTGTTGTGTTCATATGAAAGTAGGATTGGTCATGGAGACTTTGCATTGACTAAAGTCAATTGAACAAGGAAACAATCAAGAATAAATATATGTTGCCAAGGATTGATAATTTGATTGATCAGATGAAAGGCGCGATGAAGTTTTCAAATATCAAATTGAGATCAAGGTATCACCAGTTATGGATCAAAGAGGAAGACATTCATAAGACCACCTTTAAGACTAGATTGGGACATTACGAGTTTATTTTTCTACCATTTAGATTAACGAACACCCCACGGGTATTTATGAGTTTGATGAATGGGGTGTTCTGCGAATACTTGGACAAGTTCGTCCAATTATTCATTGAGGATATTTTGATTTACTCTCAAATGATGGAGGAGCATGACACAAACTTGTGCCTGGTACTACAGTCTCTACGGGAGATCAAATTATATGGGAAATTTTATAAATGCTCGTTTTATCACTAGTACATATGACCAAATTTGCGACGCTTTTTCATTGATATTGCCACACTTATCCATCACAATTTCCACAAAAGCCGAGTTTTTATTTCATCAGAATAATTTCGTCTCTTTATCGACGATCCAGGTGTGCGTGGAAACATCGACTAAATTATCTCTCCACGTGTCACCACCTTCAAGTTCGGTTAACCCTTTTCATCATTGCAATTACAACGAAACCGCGTCACAAGTACAACGAACAACCGTGGCAATTACAATGAAATTTCATCGCAATTGCGATAAAAATTTATAACAAGTTAAAAACTTACGACGCAGATGTTGTATGTGCAATGAAAAACCGTGGCAACTTGCAACGAATACCCGTGGCAATAGCAACAACATTGATTCATCAAGACCAAATTTACGACAAAGATGTTGTATGTGCGACGAAAACCAGTGGCAACTTGCGACGAAAGTTCATCACTATTGCCATGGTGGTCAAAATGCAATTTTTTTCTGATGAACTATCATCGATATTGTGACGATGGCATTAAGTTTTAAAAAAAAAATTACACGAGATATGGTATTACCATATTACATTGTAATATGGCATTGTGATATTACAATGTAATATGGTAATGCCATATTACATTGTAATATGGTATTACCGTATTACATTATAATATGGCATTACCATATTACATTGTAATATGGAAATGCCATATTAACCCACAATTAATTGCAAGCCAACATGAAGAAATATGAGCTTGGAAAACAATTATTGTTTTGTATGGATTTTGTAGTTAGAGGATGTGAATTTTGTATTGACCTAAGAAATATAAAATTCATTGATCCAAGATAATTTAATTGAACCAAGGTAATTCATGGGGTTAGCAAATTATTTAGGAATGAAATGTCTCTTCAATGCACATTAGAAAAGGCAAGTATAACCTTTCAATTCATTGCAATTGAAAACCAAGTAATTGAAGCTTCGACATGAAAGAATTGTAATGCATCAATATTAAATCTAATGAAACTTGCAATTTCATTTGAAATCAAAACAAATTCCTCATGATACCTAATGGCGGAACCTTTGATACAAAGAAGGAGTTGGATAACATAACACTTGAAACTTTTGTTGGTGCAATCATAATATACCCCAAATAATATAAGGAATTGTACATCATAGTTTAGGCATTGAAGTATGATAAATATGATAAATATATACATTCGTTTAGGCATTGAAGTATCCTGCAACATTTTAAAGTATAGGCATTGAAGTATCCTACAACATTTTGAAGTATAGGCATTGAAGTATCCTGCAACATTTTGATTTGATAATCAAGTTGTATGATAAATATATACAAAACCACATGGTCAATTTCCTTTAAGACCTCTTTGTTTTTATTTGACCATAGCTCTAAAGTTAAACTCTTATGTGTTTGAAAAATATAATGGATTACCTACATCTAGATCAAATTTTGGCAAATGGTTAAAACCTTAGAAAACTTGTATACATATGCAAGTCTCGCGTCTTTGAGATGATTGTAGGCTTGAAGGGGGATTAAAGTATAAATTTCATAATTTTGTTGTTATGAAAGGAGAGCCAAGAATAAGCTCATGTGGGAAGCTTGAAGTTGTAAAGTCGATATACATTTTAGATTAAACAAGATAAAATAGTATGGTAGTTTTTATACCATGTTGAAACATGAAAACAAGATGTAATTATCTTCTTCACTCATGTAAAGGTGCATTTTGGAATATCTACATTTATCATGTGTAGTAGATATACTAGATTCTCAAGATACCTAGATCCACACTCTAGATGATAATGGATATAAGTTGAAGATAATTCTATCCTTTATTTACAATTGCATGGGTATCCCAAGGATATAAAATGATAATCTAGACATTTTGGATAATAATGAATAAAAACTATTTGCTTGGATTGGTCACCATATATGGGAAAGTATTCCAATGTTTTTGTGGATCATTTGAAGTTGTCTATGCCATCCTCATTAGAAGGAGAATTTAATGAAGAGACAATGAGTCCCAAAGTTGATGGGGATCATCAACTTGAAAGGGAAAAGGTCTATTCCTAGTTGAATTCGTATATTTTTATTGATGTCATATAGGCTTGTGCAAGTGACAAAAATTTCAATTTGTATGAATTTGGTGAGTGGAAATTTATGACCCACAAGGATTAATGGTAAACCTGAGGGTTCATGAGAATTTTGAAAGGTAGAAATATTGTTAGGTTTGTAAAGTAATTTTTTGAACCCGTGAAGACACCGTCAGTAAAAGGGTTGTGATTTATGAAAAGGTTTTAAAATTTCTTTCATCACCTATGTATAAGCTATTGGTCAATTTTCTTCTATGTTCTGAATGATTTGAGAAATAATGGCTCTTAACACCTTGAAGAATTGGAAACTCTTATGAACCTAAAGGGTCTTTATGACATTGACTCATATATTCTTGTAAAAACATAATGTTATTTGATGCCTCGATAATTTAGGCATAGTGTATATAAGGGCTAGTTATCAACTCCTACCTTGATAATAATAAGAGGAATATTACTAATATAATAGGAAGAGACTTGTGGATGTCACTTGCACAATTGTTGGAGCATACAAAAAGGAAAATAATAATGAGGTCCAAAATTTTGGGTACATCATGAATATGTTCAATATACAGGGGGTAGACTAATACATACTTTCATTTCCAAGAATGAGCAATGAACAATGCAAGAACATGTTTAGATAGATACCTACATCACAAAGGTTGGCATCTTACCACAAGTGAGGTAGGGTTAGCAACATGATATCTTATGGAAAGGATGGAAGATAGAGAAAAAGGTAAAGATGGGAGGTTTTGGTGTTATGGTAGTTCTAAGAAAGGCAAGAGAAAGAAATTGATGACACTGGCATGACATTGGAAAAAGGCGTGAGTTGACATAAACCGACTAAGAGTGCACATGAGTGAGAGAGGAAACACACTCTAATATAGGGTTATCACAAGAATAAATGTAACATATGGCAACTTGGAGGTAAGGTGAGCGTAACAAATGACATTCATTGTTCTAGGATTTATGTATTCATTAAGGCGCCATACACTAGTCAAGGACATAGCATGAGTCCCATGTGACATATGATAATCTGGAGAGTGTGAGCATAATAGGCATCATAAACTAGTAATATAGAGTCATCAAAAGCACAAAAGAAACACATGGTAACCTAGATTTAGTGCAATAATGAGAGGTGGCATGCATCAATGGGGTATTTTATGCAAGCGTAGGAGGCGACATGCATCAACCTAAGTTCAATGCAAGCGTAGAGGTGAAAAATAACAATGGTACCAGTGGAGGAGAGAGGATCAAAGGAAGATATGATGTCACCATTGGGAGGGGATCCATAGTTGCAAGCTATGGAATGTGACCATTAAGGGGTAAATATTTGAAAACTAACCAAAGAACTAATAGTTTTTCCGAACTAGGTAGAGGTTATCTCAAGTAGGGTCTTTCTTGAGATAATGATCTATAAGGGATCCATTGATATTATGACCAAATATAAATGGAGAAAAAGGGGTGTAAGGAATAAAAGATAAGGAGGAGAGGCAATAATTTCCCCAAGCATTTGAAGGACTATGAAAAGAGGAAGAGTATGTAGGAGAGCATGGAACACTAGGAGAGGAAGAAGACAAGGAGAGAACTAGGTAATATTGGGTGCTACCAGGTAAGAAGTGGCTAGATTTGATAATGGGAAGTCTAAGCTACACCAAAAAAAATCCCAATAGGAACAATGGATATCTTATAAATAATTTCATTGTTGTTCATATTATATGTTCAAGAGTAAATTAGAGTAATCAAGGTGAGATACATAGCATTCAACAATATCTTGAAAAATCCCTATGACAAGGGTGACTCCACAATGTTTATTAATGAGAAGATGAGTTATGTCCTATTGTACAAAGCCCCATTGATAATGAGAGGGGTGAGGAGTGATGGAAAATGCGATTATTTTGGTTACAATTGTCAAGGATTATAGTGGCAAGTTGGTCTTTGAACTAACAATTATGAGTAAAAAGGAGACTTAGAGAGGGGAATAAATTTCATTCGTCATTATGAGTAATGAGGGATCTTTTGCAATAGAGTTTGTAATAGAGGCTATTTTTTGTTGGGGAGAAGTTTCCAAATATTGGTGTACCCTAGGATCATCAAGGGATTTCTCATCTATGTACAAGGATTTGGATGTGAATTATTATTATAAGAATAAGCATTTTGTAGTAGTGTCCTTTGGAGCCTTATAA